>VYZU01037465.1:0-44835 GCA_013401355.1 Ceyx cyanopectus
AGAGCCTCATTTTCTCTCTCTTCATGCAGATCAGGCCTCTGACTCTCACAAGCAGTCTGTTCTCATGCCAGAAGCCAAAATGCTTCCCTTTGCATGTCCCTATTATTTTACAGCCAGGATGCTGTACAAGCTCTGGGAACATTAGGCTCCAGGGAGAAGTTGATGTCAATCTCAGGTACTTTGCAAACAAACTATCAGGATGTATATTTCTCTCTGTTTCAGCTCTCTGAAGTTTTTGGGTTGTATGTGTGATAGAGGACTTAAAAGGAGCTTAAGGAGCCCTCCTCTTGATAACCCCTTTCTTAGAGCTCTAGTGAAAAAAATCATGCTGGTGTTGGTTGGAATTTGAAGGAAGCAGAGCTCTCCCAAATATTTCTGATTGCCCCTGCCTGTTTTCCTTTAAAACAAGCCTCTTGCCTTCTCCTCTCCATGGGCAGGGTCTATAAATAGCCTTGAATGTCTGGCTCCTAGAGTGATGTCCATATCTCAGGGAGGTATATACAGTTACTGCCTTCAGCTTCACCTCTTAAATTAGCTCAGCCACGAGAAGGTACAAAAGAACAACAGAAGTTATGTGACTGTTGATGTTTATTCCTGGGGAAATAGGAAGGAGGGGTGTTTCATAAGCTGTTCATGTTCTTTAACGCTGGTGGAAACGATGCTCTGACATCAGCAAGTGGCAGGGCAGTGAATCATAGACACAGCAATACAAACCACCCCAGTCTCAGGGCAGGCACAAGCCTCCCCACCCTTTGTCAGTGGCCCCCAGCTCTGGTATCAGTTTGTTGCTGTTCCACGTGGCCCTGCAGCCCTACATGGGGAACCACCAGCTCTTTCCAGTTCTCACCATTACCCAAATGAACATCAGCCTGGCATAAAATGTCTTGACCTTCTTCTTGCACAGCTAATGGATCTCATCAAAATGAAGAGGCAGTGATAACTAGGAAGACACTGGGCAGCTTCCTTCCCCTGGCCATTTTCCAGTAAGCATCTTTCTTCCCATGTGGCAATAGCCCCTTATCTAAGGAATCCTAGCCTGATCCCTCCAGCATCCCTTTCCCAGTAGAACCTGTCTGCTCTCCCAGTGGAGCAAGGAAACAGTGAACACCCTGAACTGAGATCCACCAAGGGCCACCTGATTGCTCACATATCTCATCTCCAACAAAGAGCATGGTGTTTACTTTAGGAGAGCATATTTTGGTAGATAAGGCTCCCTGCTGTGTTACATGGCATTTTCCAAAGCCCATTAGAGTCAATGGAAAAGCTTCTGGTGCTTTTGACAGACTTAGTAGGAGGCCTTATTAGAAGGAATTTCTCAGTGAATCCTTAAAGTCTTGTGTATGTGTCTGGTTCTCCAGGCAAGCTCAAGTCCTTTTAAGTGAGCTGTGACTCACCCTCCTAAATAATGTACCTTTGTATTTCTGGAGAAAAAAAAAAAGAAAAAAAAAAAAAAGAAGGCTAAGTATCAGACCATAATATGAACCTGTGTAAAAAAAAAAACCGAGGAAGGAGAGAGAACTGAATTTGTCTGAAGAAGTTTTGACACTGAGCCTCCAAACACCTGCACAGTATTTCCAATCTGAAATCACAGAATCATAGAATGGCTGCAAGAGACCTTAGAGATCATCTAATCCCACCTCCCTGACATGGGCAGGGATGTCTCTCAACTAGATTAGGTTGCTTAAGGCCTCATCCAACCTGGTCAACACCTCCAGGGAGGAACATCCACAACCTTTCTGGGCCATCTGTCCCACAGTCTCAACACCCTCGTTCTGAAGAACTTTTTCCTAAGATCCGACCTAAACCTACTTTCCTTCAGTTTAAAAATCCCTTCCTTGTTTTTGCTCTGGCTACCAATGAAACAGACATTAAGTGAAAAAGAAATACATCCTCAAGGCTGGCAGGTTGACTATTATCAACACTATATTTTAACCACAAATGATTTAAAACCACACCTGACGTTAAACAATACAGAAAAATGACAACTTTAAAGCTGAAAGGTTATCTTTTTAGTGGTTATTGATCTAGCACCAAAGCCACGTGGAAAGATTTTTGCATCCCCTGGCCTGGTTTTCTACACTATGTGCATCTCAAACAATATCACTTTGCATCACATCCCAGTTGAGGACTTAGCCCCAAAAGATGGAGTGCGTCTGGGGCAGCTCTTTTCAATTCCAGGACACTTCTGGTCCCCATTCAGAAAGTACTGGCTGAAGCTTCAGGACTTGGATCCGCCTGCACTTGCTCAGAAATGACAAATGAGGGCCCATCCTTAGACATTGACTGCACCAACTGCCCCTTGCCACGGGACTTCTGCAGCTGAATGCTATCTCTGTGCAGAGTGCTCCAGAACATCCAAAAGCTCTGGGCTACTTCAATCAGGGGGGTGGAGCACGGGAACAGCCATATGTCTTCACCTGCTGGAAACTGGTTTCCATTATAATCTGGCCACACCTCAAAGTGGTGTCTCTGGTCTCTGGAAGCTAGTGGAGGTAGGTTGCACCGTGTTCCTTTGGGGTCTGCAGCACCAGCTGCCTCTCCAGCCTCCCACCGTCTCTAGATTCCATTTCCAAACAGTTATGGCACAGCATCTCCTACCCCTCCCCTGCTGAAATGCCTCATCCCCTGCTGAGATGCAGGTCCTTGGCACATCCCACCTGTGACACCTTGACAACAATTCCTGTTTTGCAGAGGCTGGAGGACAGAGCTGTTCCTGAGAACACCCCCAACGTCAGCAGGGCCGCCTGGCACTGCCCCCTCTCCATGGGAGGAAGGGGAATGGTGACAGTGAATCACTGCACTGGGGACAAGATGCCACTTCTGGCAAAAACATCACGGAAATGGAAAATTTAAAGTGTTTGCCTTGTCCCTAGAACATTTGGGCCATACAGCTTTGGTTTTAATTATGGGACCTGGACAAATTGAGTGACTTACAGAAAGGCAATTAACACCCGCTAAAAGGCAATGCTATCTTAAAGACCCCTGGGAAATTACTTTGTTTATCCAACATGAAATAATAACACATGGTCTGTCTAACCACTGCCAGCTCAGGATCCTACAGCTTTCTGCAGCCAGAAGCCAGCTCATTCTCACAATACCCTTGAGGAGAAGCTAATATTACCATGTCCCCACTTCCAGATGGGAATAGTGAAGCAAAATGAAGGGAAATTACTTGCTTGGTGTTACCAAAGAGCCCTGTCCTAGCTTCCCGGGTCCTGAGAAAAGCCAAGGAATGATATGTGCCTTCAAATACAACATGAAAGGAGCTTCAAACCTGCAACTTTGCCTTGCTCCTTGCACACAAGTAACTAAGCTACAGACAGTAGCTCTGGAAGTGATTTTGTGCTAAGAAAATCAGAAAGATTAAACAGCCCCAAAAATAGATTGCAATGAAGTTAGTTGTCATAGAAAAAAAAAAAAAAAAAGAAAGAAAGAAAAAAATGAACTAATTTAATTATATATTATGAATTAAAATAATTTTGAGCAGGTATTTAAGGTGTCCAGTGGTTTTAGGCAAAATTGACTTGAAATTGTTAGCAGGGAAAATTGTGTGGCCAGTTACATAAATGCACAGTATTTTGCAACTTAAAAATAAAAAAGGTGAGAAATTTTAAATAGACCCCTCTTTCCTATTTCCAGAGAATGCAATGGCAGAGTTCACATTCTCAGTCTCACATGGTGCACTCAGCAGAAGGACAAAGGTCAAGACCTGGAACTGGGAAAACTTCTGTTAGTTTTTTTACCATAAAAGCCATAAACATTTTAAATATAATACTCAACATTTAACAAGACAGATCCCACATGCCAAGATCTGAGGAGAAACACTGGGCTTCAGACTGTTGAGGTATCTGAACATAAAAGGGTTTCCTCTCTGGACACCCCTTTCCATGGGACCTCCATCAGTCTGTAATGGTGGAGTGAGGTGGCTGAGATCTGGATGGAACTCAGGCTTCTGACTGTGAGATCTCTGCAATTTAGGGAGGAGAGTGTTGGGTGTTTCCACACCTCTCAATGACGGTTATTAGGTTACAGGAAAACCCTGGAAGACTTCCAAAGAGCAGATGAGGTACCTGCACCCTTCACATGGCTTCCCCCCCTCCCCGGCAGGTTGGGAGCTCAGTTTGCTCCTGGAGAGTGACATCACTGGACCCTTTGCTCTGTTGTTTTTTCAGTTCTTCATTATGCTGGTTTTCCCACTGAAATGCCATTTCCCAGCTCCTTGAAATCCTCACATCTCCATCCCCACAGCATGGTGAATGGCGGGAAAGGTTGAGTCTTCCTGTTTACCAGCAAAGAAAAGCCCTTCCCGGCCAACTCCTGGCCTATTAACATACATAATTGCTTTTCCAGACTCAAATGTAAAGAAAACATTTTTCCTACTGACATGAAAGACAGGATACAGAATATGAAAAAATGTTTGGAACTGCTCCACTACTTCAGACACAAATTGTCCATCTCTACATACATCATGACGTACAGGGCCAGTTTGTGCTACTGTCTCCAGGCTTTCCCCTGCTCCTATTTATGGTGCAGAAACAAATAAATCAGCAGCTGCCTCTTCTTCCATCAACAAAGCTGGGAAAATGGAGGTGGTGATGCTGCCTGCTCTGGCAGCTCCATAAGACAATAGACCTGGTAAACCAGCTCCCGGGGTCCACTCCGAGCCTAGGAAAAAAGGTTCTTGGGAAGGAATTCCTAAAGAAAAGCTGCCTCCTGCCCCACGGTGAAGGGCTGGGGTCTGGACAGAGCCCACCAGTATCCTGCAACCCCTTCATAACTGCTGGTCAAAACACAGCCTGTTAGCAGTGTGAGAACCCTGTGAGCCCTTCTGCCAGGGCAGGGGCTCCAGTATCATTGTGTTCCTCTGGTTTCTGGTCACACTGGGAATCTCCCAGAGCAGTCTTGGCTTCACCTCTCTGCTGTTATCCTGCCTATCAGCTGCGTCCCAAACACCAGCAGACTCTGCTGATACTAGCACTAGTGTCTGGACTGTGTGGTGAGTGGCTACAACATCAGCAACAGGCTCTCCCATGGTATCCCTGGGCTACCTGCAGGACTACCTGAAACCAAACAAACTCCCAAGCATGGGGCACCGTGGAGCAGAAGCTGGGCTTGCAGACACAGTCTTCATGTACAAGAGCAGCTTCGTTTGGAGGGCAGCTGCTTACAGAGGCACTGGAGATCTGGGATGGAACTCCTTCCTTCCAGCACTTGTGCTTGAAAACATGCCTCTGAATCCTTCTGGGCTTTGTTATCTTGGACCATCAACAGAGCTAATAGACGCATTAAGGGTTGGTGATGTAATGGGCTGCAGTTATTCTCTAACAGCCTGACCCTGACACACACACAGCCTTTATCTCTGAGGTTAACTGCAGTTATTTACCATTAACATGCTTCCAAGTGAAACCAGCTTCCAGCATGCAAGGCAGCTCCAATCCTTTATAGCTTCTCTCTGGCTGTTCTTTGAAGGTACCCGTTGTGCTCATTTACTCAGAGGACGGTGCAGAATTAGAATTGCACTCCCCCTCTGGGAAGATCTGCCCTGGGGTATTTTCCTTCCAATACAACCACTGAATTACTACCAAGAATTTTTCAACCGGCTCAGGCACACGTTTTCATTTGTTAACTAGCTCTCTGCTGATTAAACAACACATCATGGCTCACTGGACTTTTTATTTATTTTTAAAATAAATGGAATACCAATGAAGGAATAAAAATAGTTTTCACACCAGCACAGCCTCCCCCGCACACATACTGGAGGAGCTAAGCTCACAGCTTCTCTGCAGCATCAGCAGAACTATTAGCTGCCCAGGGATGATGAGTTGAGGGCTGGTCTGGATTGGGCCCTTCCTTCTCCCTAGAAAGGGAGAAGGGGAAGGCACAGAGCTTGGCAGAGATTCAGGGGAGGTGGGCTGGCTGTTTCCACTGCCATCACTGGGATGGGAGTGAGAAGCAGCTGTTTCTGGAGGGAAGAGGTACTGTGCTGTGTGCACATAACCCCACGCTGCTGTTGGGCAGCTCCAGCTAGATGGGCTCTCCAGGGCCCTGCTGGAGGCAGAGAAGCACCCAGAGCTGTGTTCCCCTCCTAGGAAGCTGCTGGACAAGGTCTTTGCTCCCCTCCTGTGCCTCTGGCCAGGCTTGCAAATGCTCCCAGGGGACCTCTGTGGTTTTTCTGCCCCGTGCACAGCGTGTTCTCAGGCAATCCCCTGCCAGAGGAGCACATTCTGTTTTCTCTCCTCCTCAGCCCTCAGCAGTGAGGTTGGCTGGGGAGCCCTGCTGCAGGCAGTAACACAGGGTCAGGCCCAAGGAATGAAGTTCCATGTGTGAGCTTCATTACAGTTCTAAGGACGTGTGAGCCAGGCTTTGGGGTTCTCTTCTTTGGGATTCTGCATATGCCCAGGCTCAGACATGACCCACTTTTATAATGTTTGGGACACAGTGAAGGAAAATCTACTCTCTTCAAAAATTCCTCTTCCTCTTGCAGAAATGTTGCTTCGTATCAGATCCATTTCTGCTGGGACATCTGCTTGTGCTGGATCTCACCCATGGTGGAACTGAAGCAAGTTGGGTTTCAGACAGGGGAGATTCAGGGAGTGGGGACAGCAGAGCCATGTTTGGGGTTATTTCCAGAAGGAAATCTCAGTCTGACTCAACTGGAGCCCTGGATTGACCCTGAGCAGGGTGAACCAGCAGTGAGAGAGGAAGGATTTGGGCAGGGCATGGCATGGTGAGGAACAGGCATCCTGATAGACACACACTCTCATGATTAAATAGTCCTGATACTTGTGCACATTTGATCACATTAAAAGCTCAGAAGGTTAGAGATTTTTTTTTTAAGTATCATTTGACTTCTTGTTGAAATGTTCACCTGTGTGTCCTGTTCACAAGCTCCATGAGGAATAACCCCAGCAGAGACACCTTCAT
The DNA here is from genome assembly GCA_013401355.1 of Ceyx cyanopectus. Classification (NCBI taxonomy): domain Eukaryota; kingdom Metazoa; phylum Chordata; class Aves; order Coraciiformes; family Alcedinidae; genus Ceyx; species Ceyx cyanopectus. The sequence goes on from VYZU01037465.1 coordinate 6,925, forward strand.
CAAAGGAAAGGGGTTTTTACTGGCTTCAGTGAGGAATTTTCCAAAAAGGCTGCAGCACAGATCACCAAGCAGGTTCTTTGCTAAGGCTTTTCCTTCACACTTTTGGACTTAAAGAGCCCTAAAATAACATAGGATAAAATGCAGGAGCCTTCCGATACCACTTCTGACCCTTCTCTCAAGGGTATACAAAGGGAAATGAAGGAAAGGAAAAACAAACCCACACATTTCTAAGTCCAAAGAGCCATGTTTACCCCTTAAGAGGATCACATCCAAAATAAGACAACTCATAAAGAAAAACCTCATTTATGGAGGTAGATTAAGGACTAATTCCCCTAAATTGCCAGTGATGTGAAGAGCAGAGTGTACCGAGTCCTGTAGATCACAGAGATAAGCAACAGGCTATTAAGGTGTCATCACAATATCCACACAAACAGAGCATTTCATATTGGCAATAGAAAAAGTTTTAAAATCTATTTTTTTTGGCTTGCAATTAATCTCTTGAGAAGAACAACTAACTTAAAAAATATTTGCTTTGGTTCTCATGAAACAAAGGGAGTGTTAGCCCTGGGTTAAGATATTCCTGACTATGTTCAGGGTCTCCAGCCCCTATCCCTCTGCACTGCCCAGACCTGGCAAGTTTCTGCTTTGTGAGTCAAGAGAAGCAAGGTGCACTGGCCAGGAGACAAGGGAGATGGGCACAGCCCCGTTCAGCCTTTCCAGCAGCAGCTCTGCAGGTCCAGGCTGGATGTCCCCTTGAAAAGGGAGAGATTTTTTTGTTGGGCTGTGCAGAGGTTAGACTTGGCCCCTAAGGACTGAGCCAGTTCACCTGTGAGCAAAAGAAACTTCCACATTTGAAATACACAGAGCCCACCATGTCAATATCAATCCTCAAAGCTTTGATAGTCATACATTTTTTAAATACAATGTTGCATGATTGCCAACTAATTAAAGAAATCAGTCAGGCTGCCTTTATAGAAACACTGTTGGCAAAAAACTGGAATTCTCAATTACTAGGGAAAATACTGCAAGGAGGGAAATTTATCTGTCTATGCCACAGCTAAATGCTGCTGGGGAAAATTTATGACCAAAGTTGATTGCAGGCATAAAATTAGAGCCTATTTATTTTTTGTAAGTCGATTAATGGTGTCCATAAATTTCCAGTTCCAAAGTTGAAGATATAGATAAATGTATAGATATAATTCCTTCCCAGTGACAGGAAAACAGGCTGGCAAACTGGTTTTACAGACTGGCATGCTGCTGTGATCACTGGTGATGTCATTTTCCAGCAGGCTGGCTACTGGCAATGAGCAGCACTGAAATGCCAAGAGTAATTAAAAATCTGATTTTCTCCAGTGTCCCAGATTATACTTGCTGGGACATGTTTCTTGCCATGTGAATGTCTCACTAAGTTGAGCTGAAGCCAGAAGTGTATGAGATTTGCTGGCTGCCTCCATTGCAAAAAGTGCTTAAAGTAAACATTTTATACTAGCTAAAGCATTACAGTTTTTAAACACCTACAGACTGCTGTAACACCCAAGAAGTGCCCAGGGAGGGGTTTATTTGGGTATCTGGCTGTTGTCTTAAAAAATTCTTAGACAAGTTCTTTAGTGTCACCTCCTCTAGATCTGATTGATGCTTAACATGCTGGGTCTCAGTTGCGGCCAGCATCTCATGAACCGTTTAACACCCAGAACAGCGTGTGCAGCTCTCAGCCTCCATTTACTGCTACAAACTGCTGCACTCGTTAACATCACACCCTGGAACAGCCTGTCTCCAACCGTGCCGGAGTCTCTTTGTGTCTTCTTATGAAACTCACTCACCCATTCCCCGAGCGGCAGGAACACCTTGAGCAGCATCAGCACTACAATCAAACAAGCTGGATGTCAGGGCCGGGAAAGAAGCATTCAAAAGCCTTCCCCGCGCTGTGGTCTTTCAGGTCATAGCTTCAGAGAGAACATAATCGATGGTTGCATGGGGACAAGTCCCCGGCACATCCTTTTAAATGGATTTGAAGCCTGAGTGATTAGTAACAGATTACAGAGCATGTCTCCGGAGAGCCCGCGCTGCGGATCTCCGTCAAGCGCAAATGGGCTTCAATTGCGCACAGACGGGAGGCATTAATTAGTGATTTACACCCTGCTTCTCCTGGGGCCAGCCTGATTGCCCGACGCCTGGGAATCCGAACAAAAGGCTGAGGAGAAAGCCTGGTTTGCTGGAGCCTGCCCGCTGGCCCGTGGTGTAGCTGCAGCGGTGCCGGCGAAAGTCCCTTTGCTGTGCCGGGAGAGGTGCCCGGGCTCCCGACCAGCCCTGCCCCTCTTCGTGTGCTGTCCCCTCATGGCAACAGCTGTCTCCTCAGCTTGCCCCTGCCCTTTCACTGCCTCTTCAACTAACGTGACCCTGGCGAGCCTTAAAGACAGAAGGGCAGTGTTGGGACGATTCTCCTGCTGGGAGTAACGCACCCGTAGGATGCAGCTGAGGCTTAGGGAAGTTACTGCAGAGCTCTAAGTGTTTCCTCAAAATAGCCCTAATTAAAGGCTTAGCCGGTGGCTTGGCCAGGCATTCCCCATCAGCCAGACATAGAATTACAGAATAATTTCTGTTGAAAAAGACCTTTAAGATGTAGTCCAACGTTCAGTGTATAATATTTTATTGCTTCCTGAAGCATGCAATAGAAGTTCTCTGGCTCGTGCTGCTCCTCACCGTGCAGGAGATGAGAGGCTGTGAGGTTCTCCAGGTCATTTCAGGTGGCAGCAGGAGGAGCAAGGTGTGGATGCTTCACACACTCTCCACTGCGCTCGTGGACTATGGATGGGTTTGGGTTTTAAATACATTTTTTCTGGGTGCAGAAGAAAGATAGTCCTGGTGAGAAATTCACTACACTGCAGACTGCCTGATGTGACAGACATGCTCAGTGGGGCATGCACAGAGAAGAGCCTGCAGCACAGCACTGCTTGCTCAGCCTGTTCTGAAGCACCAATGACATCATCACCTGGGGAGGCTTTCCCCAAATTTCCATGTGTAGAAGACCACCCATTCAATCTCCTGTTCCCTCTTTCCTCACACACTGCCCTTTTTTCTCTCTGCTTTCTCCAGGCTCTGCAAGCCAGTCAAGTAAAACATCACTCATTTACAATGTTAAAAACGCACTCACTGTTTTCAGTTTATCACCTCTACCATCACTGAATGGAAGATAAACCCTGCTTGCTCCAAACAAAGCTGCTTCACAAGGGTGGTTCACACTTCCCTCCTTGCAGCAGCCAGGTCAGATTTACTGAGTCTATGCAGAGAAAAAAAGTTTCCAGAACACTTTTCCCTTCGGAGACTTGATCCTTTCCTGGCTCATAGCTCTGTGCTGCCCTGGCATTCCTACCAGGAGAGGTGAGAAAAGCCCATTGAAGTCAAGTGCTGCCCTACCCAGCTCCATAAAGGACTGTGAATATGTTTTTACAGCTAATGTAACTGCAAACATACTAATCCACTTGAACTCATGCTGCCATCTCCAGTACAAGTGTGCTGTGTTCCCCAGTGGGAAGAGATCCTCCTCAACATGCTGTTACTGGCATCACAGAGGTGCCACATTACTGGTGGAAGCCACAGTAAATCACTCCTTGCTGTCCCATAAAGCAGTTAGGCTGTCCTCAGCAATCAGCCTGCAGTAGCCCTTCCAGCCATGCTCAGCCCACAGAAGTGAACCTGTCCTCGTGAATCCAAACTAAAAATGGAACCAGATGAGAAGGGGGGAGGATTTTAATTTTATTTTTAGAAAAACAAGACTATTCTTCCAAAGGAAAGGCTGGAGGACATGAGACTGAAATCTCTTAGCCTCCTTCCAGCTCCTCTCCCTGCTGGCTGTCTCCAAGGAGGTACCTTACAAAGCAGCCTTTCCCTCAAGCCTACGGTAGTATAGATTAACACTGTCCCTTAAGTAGGTAGATTGACACTTGTCCTCTCCCAGTCCTGAGTTTGCCATGACAACATTGATCAAATATAAGTTCCCATCTCCTGCTGGTGCCAGGGTTTGAATCTCACATCCCACATCTCCCTGTGGGCCTCCCTTGATGTCCTGTATGGGGACAGGGAGCTCTGGGCACTGCTTTCACCTTGCACACAAAGTGCTTGTCCTGAGGCAGGAGCTAGTGGCCTGGCCAGGAGTGGCCCATGTCAGCATGACCTGCCCCAGCAGGCAGATGGAGGTGTCAGCTGGATCCATCCTGCTACAAAACATTTCTTTCTTTTTTTTTTTTTGCTGCTCCCCTTCACAAATTCCTTTTCAGCCACAGTTACCAAAGTAAGGCAAACAGACCTTGCACTGGGATGTCTTCCAATGCAAAGAAGAAACAAGTTGCTTTTCTCTAACTGGTTTGTTTAAGATACAGAGGCCAGTTCTACAGTGGGACTGGGCCCAGCTAGGCAAGCAGGCCAAGTTCCCTTCCCCTGATAAATCATGGGCTGACTTGTAAGCCTGTTTGTGAAGTACTGCTGCTGCTGCTGCAAAACCCAAAACATTAGCCCAGGGGGGACACTTCTCTCACCCAGCAGCACCCCTGCACCTTGAATCAAGTCATCCCATGAACCCGGAGATGCTCACTGAGCGTTCCCTGTTGCACCCAGGCAGACAGAGTGATCATATCAACTCCCTGGGGCTCCAGCAGCTTAAATAAAAGAACCTTTAGCTAAAGCAAAAGTTGGAGATACTACCAAGTCTCCAAAATGCTCCTGTGCTATATATCATATGGAAGTCTGCTTCCAGCCTCACTGCAGCCTCCTGCAGCGACAGGGAAGTGACTCTTCCTGAAAGGAGAAGGGTTTCATGAACTCCTTTCCTATCTCCTACTAAAGGAAGGCACAAAGTTTCTTCCACTCCAGTGCAAGCCAATGCCACACAGAACCTTATGATATGGACCTGGGCAGCAAGAATATGGCCCTAACACTGTGAGATGCAAATATAGGGAAGATATGTGTTTGTCTTATCTGTTCTCAGAATAAATTTGCCTTAAACATCACCCATCTGACAACACTGAAATACCAAAAAGGTCCTGGCCCATCCCTATTTTTGAATCCCCTTCCTCTCACAGGTGAAGGCCTCCAAACTGCCAGTATCCATGCCAGCTGCCCGAGTGTCTGCACATGCAACACTTTGGGGAAAGTTATTTTTAACATCATTTTCAACAGATGATGGAAACTTTCTATCATCTGCACAAACATTAAATGATTCTGGCCAATGTCCAAACATTTCTGGCTTCTTTTGAACTGTATTCTCTTCAGCAGCCCCTATAGCATTTATATCTCTTTCAACTGCCTGCTCCTTCAAAACAGTCAGCAGCGAGGGAGGGCATTTCACTGCCTGTGTTTAGAAACTGAAAGTGCAAGAGAAGTCTCAGTGCTCTGCTGGGAAAGCACAAGACAGAAAGAGGGAAGACAGAAATGTCCTTAAGGGTCAGTGCTCAAGAAGCAGGAAGGATACACACTCTCCAAAAGCACTTTCTCCAAGAGGATGCAGAAGATGAGGCCAGGGAGAAGCTCTGGCACAGCCTACAGCAACTGGGCACTGTTACTGGGTAACAGGCACCCTGAGCCCTCCAACAAACTTGTCAGATATGTACAATGACATGCAAGAAGTTTTGCCACCCTGACCATGGTGGAGTTTGTTCTTTTCACTGTCAAGATAGTTGCTTTTGAATGATTTTGCTTTAAAAGTCCATTGAAGATAGGCTCATTGAGAAATTACTCTGGAGTATTTATTCACACTGATAACACAGCAGCTGGCTTCAAGCCTAACAACACACTAGCTGTGAATTAATTCAGTGATAATCTTTATTGGTCTGTGGTATACACAGCAATAAACCTCCACCACAAACAGATTAATAACTGGAGTGATGGTGAGGCATTAACTCAACCTCAAAAAGCTGTTTATTGCGTGTTTCCTACCCTGCAGCAAGGCTTGCAGAGCCTGGGCAACAAACCTGCAGAGAAGGAGAGCTGAGTTGAGAAGCTGGGGTCTGAAGCTCCTGGTGTAAAAGCAGCACAGGCAATGGAGAGGGGCTTAGTGCTGCACTGTGGCTGGGCTCAGTGGCCAGGCAGCCCTGCAGCACATTGCTGGGAGTGAATTGGAGCAGATCCTTCTAGCAGCACAGAGCGAAATACTGAAATACTTCTTCCCTTCTTCAAACGTGGTGTGATTCTGATGAGGACCCTGAAGCTCTAATAAATGCCTGGGTGCAGCACTGCAGAACGGCACCCATTTCTGCTACAGTTCAGAGGCAGCTCAGGGGGCTGGTGTGAAGTGGGATCTGGGGAAAGCAGCTGGGTTTGCAAAAGGCAGGTTGGACTGAGACACAGAAGGGGCTCTGCAAGCCCCAGCCAGGCTGGGCAGCTGTACAGGCAGCATCTTTGTTGAATAAAACAGAAATTTTGTGAGGATTTTGTTTTGGTGTGGTTTGTTTTGTTTTCCTTGTTGCTCCTGGGTATTTTTATGCACTGTATCGCTTCATTTTCTAAACCTGACATGCAGGTGGCTGGAGAGTTTGGGTAATTCTGCAGAGTTGCTAGGAAAGGCAAACCTGCTGCCCCCAGAGTGCCCACCACGGCGCTTTCAGAGTCAATTAAGGATGATTAGGAGATTGCCGTTAGCAAAATTGTAAAGGTTGATAATTACTTTTAGCTATCTAAGATCTGGAAGTTCCTATTTTTAATTTTCCTCCTTGTTCCTAATTGCAGAGTATTTCTGACCTGCAGAAAATGGTGTTTCTGGCTGAAGACGGGTTACTTGATACAAACCCCAACGTTCCAGCCTCATGGCAGCCTGTGGGGCTGCTGGAGTAACTGTGAGCACCCAGTCTTGTCCACAGAGTAATAACACCCTGAAGGATCAGATAATCCCTGGAAGTCTGTTCAAGTTTTGTCAGCCAAGGGGTGGTCAAATGGAGGCTGCATATTTTGTATCTGATACTGTCAGCATAAATGTTTCATTATTCCATCTACTTTTGTTCCCGTTGACAGCAGCTGCCGTCAGTGAGGGGATATTTGCTATTTCCATCCAGGTGCTCCCTGAGATAACATTTTTATATATACACTGGAAAATAACTGGGCTGTTTCCAGATGTAATTGTGCAGACTCGTACTAGCAGATACTGATTTTTAGTAGCACGTCCTGTATATAAAATATCAAACAATTCATGGATAATCTAAGACCTTCAATAACTTGGGCCATACATACGGATGTTCATTCGCTGTTCACATCACAATCCCACTATCTGCCAATTTAACAATGCTACCCAACCATTTTTCAAGTTCCCAAAGGTTTTTCTGTTTCTACCAGACCTGCCAACACTGCGTTCACTTTGAAAAGATTGTTCTTTTCAAACTTTTTATCTTTATTAAACATCTAACAGCTATTAGGGCAAATATGCGTGTAATATGCAAGTGTTCTTGTTCTTAAAAAAAAAATTAATTTTAACAATTCTCTATCTCAGCTCTGCAACTTAAACTTCAGTACAAGCTGATTCTAAGTGAAGTCCCAATGCTTTCTACACAGTGTTCCAAAGGTTCCCTTGGTTATTCCCTACCAAATCAGATGAAACCAAATTGTTAGAAGGTTTCCATATGTTCCACTTAAGATTAGTCTGTACTCTTTTATAACATAGAAAATTCCTGTATTGGTTTTCCATCATTTAATTTCTAAAACTCCTATGACCTCTGCTTAGTAGATGTCAAGCTCATTTTTCTCTGTCTTGCAGAAAAGAGCTTAGTGGAGGTTGCAGCTGTTTAACTCTTCAGATTGGTCCTGGATAACTTTTCTTACAGGGTGAGGATCAAGGTTTTCATGCATCAGCGTGGAGGAGCTGTTACACCTCCACTAACACCTCTCACTGTCCTCCCTGGATGCACTGTGCTCCTGTGAGCTCCAGAAGCCGTTAGCAAGTGCCCAGCGTGCTGCTAAAGGGCATTCTTTGATTCTCAGGTAAGCCAGTCTGAAGAGGGATGGTAGGGAAAGGGCATTTTCCTGGCAACACTTCATGCATCTCTGGAGGAGACTGGAAACATCTCCCTACTATGAGAAGCAGAGGAGGATACACCGAGTTGCAGCAGCAGGACTGGGAGATGGATTTCTGCTGCTGGAAATGGAAATGTGAGTCCAGTCCAACCTGAACATCAGTTACTGTGAGTAGCCAGTCTTCAGTGAAAGCATCAATAACTAAGCAAGAAATTGGTCACATAGTGCTTTATCAGGCAATAAATTCCCATTTGCATAGGCTATTGGCGGCAGGAACCCAGAGTGAGATGTTTTGCTCCCATTTCTGCCTGAAATCTGATCCACACTTTATATGCTGAAGTCCTGGATTGTCAGTGTACCTGAGATTACTTGTCCCTGGGAAACAGGGTTGAGATTCAGAGATACTTCACAGAAAAGATGATTAATGACCCCAAATGGATCCACAGTGAAAAATACCAACTGCTAAGTGGCCTGTGTCCTGCTTAGGAGAAGTGATGTCAGCTCAGCCTGACAACACCTTTTCTGAGGTGAGCAGGGCTGCAGAGGGGAGACATCACTAGGGAAAACCCTAATAATGTCTGAACCTGAAAACACTTAGTTCATGAGAACTGGATGTCTGGCTGTGCTGGTGAAGGCAGCACTTTCTGCCCCTCCTCTGCCCTCCATGCTAGCATTGGCTGGGCTGCCTCAGCCCAGGATCAAACAGCTTTGTGGGCAGAGGAGATGGGGCAGAAGTTTAACTGCAAGGAGGAGTGATAATGCTCTCACTAAAGGCATTTTCACTCAAATTGTTCCACATGAGACTGGATTCATACACTGGCTTCTCTTGCAGGGAGACAAGCAGTAAACCACCTTTGATTTCTCGGTCTTGAGTGTGAGGTTGGAAAAGACAATCTCCACAAGTCCCTTCAAACCTGAGTTATTCCATCTTTCTAACCAACCCTGAGCAGTGAGGGCAGTGAACTAGAATTCAGGTAATTATTTTGTGCAAAAGAATAATTTACTGCATGAATTCCTTAATTCAAACATCACTCAGCAGTACAGATCAGATAAGGTGGTGAGCTGGCTCTTCTCTCAATTTTCCTAAAAGCCCCAAAGGGGACCAAGACTTTTCTGCCTGCAGTGAAGTGCTTCTCTGCTGACACCTCTGTTCCTGCTTTGTTTGTGATTGTTTGTTAACTGATGGAAAACACTCTTAATGTAGTGGCATTTTTCACTTGCCTGGTATTTAATGAGACAGAACTATCTCCCTACTTAGCCTGTATCTAGTGCAATGAAAGAATGGTAAATGTAGCTAGTGCAATGAAATACAAGTAAAAAAATATATAGCTTATTTTTTCTTTTCTGCCCAGACAAAAGTATTTCTGAGATGATACCTGCTATGCAAGTGAGCATCTTCACCTCTTAGAATTTTTAACATTTTCACTAAAATTTGAGAAATATCAGATTGAGAATATTTTTCTTGAAACATCAGGGATCATTTCCTGCTCCTGGTAGTCTCATTGCTGGCCACTGGATTGTGTCCAGGAGAAGTTCAGTCCATTGTTTTAATTTCAACAACAATACATAAATCTAACAGCAGTACCTGTCGAGGGCCATTAGTATGCCTGGAGCATTTTGCATAGGGGAAACATGAATTATCTTTCCATGGCAAAGCTATCCCATGAATTAATTCCTTCTTCATTTTCTCTGTGCAGTAATTTCACACTTGAGGGATAAAGCTTCCCTGGTGCCAGGGAACTTTCTCCACTCTGGAGTCCAGCAGACTCCTGAATTTATGGCAAATCAGTGTCCCAGTAAAGCTGTCAGTCATTAGGAAATGGACCCAGTGCTGCTGGACAGTCTGTGCCAGCATCTCCCCTTTCCCTCTGTGGACAGCCTGCTGCCATCTTCTCATCATGAACCATCCCCCTGGCTGAGTGAATTACAACCAGTGGAGGCACAGCTCTGAGGCAGAGTTCCATGGGCACTACTGATGGCATCAAAACTTCTTGAGGACGCTCAGAGATACTGTCTCCAGAAAAACAAGAAACTTACAATCTTGCCCTAAAGCCTAGAATTCCTGGAAATGTATTCTCCTTGCAGAACCAAATTCTGTCCTACACCCTGGCTCTGGGGTAAAGCCTGAGACAAGCCCCTCACCTACTCTGGATGTCGGGGAGTGCAAGAGTGAAGTTGTCTCTGCCTCTTCTGTGCTCCCTTCCCGGGCTGCAGCAGGATTGCAACGAGGGACTCCACATCTTCAGCACCAGCCCGTGAGACAGTCGGGGTCCTTGTGACCAGCTTGTTTCTGTGCCCAAACCAGTACCAGTAAGCTGATCTCAGGCAGTTTCACAGCATCTCCCCTGCAACTATGGAACTGACAGATTAAATCTAGCAGCACTTCACTCAAGGCTCACACTTCACACAAGCACTGCAGTTTTCCCAGCAGTGCAGGGTGTTTCCACTCAGCATTTTCCACCACGAAACCTCAACTCACTTCACAAAGTTTCATTATCCCCATTTTCAGACAGGGAAATGGACGTGCTCAGAAAGGTGATAGCTGCTCGCTACCCAGCAAGCCCTGGTCCTTCTGCAAGCCACCAGGCTGCTACAGCCTGGGCTTAACTCTTCCTACACAGACAATACAGCAAATGCACCCTGGGAGAGGGAGCTGGAGTTCCTACCAGCTGCCAGCCACCAGAAATACAGGAATACAGCCTGGATTGCCTGCTCTACATTTTGTTTCCTGCAATGCTCCTCTCCTCACCCATAGCCCTGAACTCTCCTGGGTGGAAACACAGACCCAGGAATCTGAGCAGACCCAACCCTCCATGAAGCCTCAACACCCAAGTTTAGGGCTGAGAAGCCAGATGTAGCCCTATGGAAACCAAGTCCTTCTTACAAAGGGGCTTTCTCAGCCAAAGGATGAGTGTCTTACACTGATGAAGTGAAATGAACCTTGAAGAGATATACTCAAGATAGAAATCCTGATTATGAAAAAAAAAAATAAAATTCCTTTATCTGTGTCCATTAATAGCAATTCTTATGACGTGGAAAGACTTTGGAAAATCTAGTTGACCTTCCTTTGTTTCCTCTCTCTCTTAACGTCTAGTACCATGACCTGAGCAGGGAGATTGGGTAGGTTTGGTTTGCTTTCTGGTCCATCTCCCTTTTTGACTGACAGCAAAGAAAAAGACTGATTAAAATAACCCTATAAAAAAAAAAAAAAACAAACCCAAGAAGAAAAGACTTATACAAGAGCACTGCTGACATCAGTTTGAAATGCAGAGCTGAAGCCAAGACCAGCTCCTCTCCCCATAACAACTGAGGCCTGGGTGAAGAGTCGGTGTCAGGCTGTGCTGTTCAGGCAAAGCCCTGGCAGATGCTATCTCCTGGTGCCACACCTGGGAAGACATGAGACCGAGGTGCTGGCGCTGCTGGGGCGGTGATATCATGCGTGGTGTCACCCACCACACCCTGCAATAATGCTGGTCTTTTAGTCAATGCTTTTTGGCAGAAGAAAAAGAAAAGCTGCTACCTGTCATCATGGATGTCTCAGGCTTATTAATACACATTAATTTCCTTCTCCATCCTTCTTGTGATGAAAAAAACCCATTGCTGTACCTTTCTGCCACATGCATTTTTGTGAGCTAAGTCTCCTGGCCGGGTTTACATGCAGCTGGGATTGTACTGGAAGAGGGAAGGAGATGCCTGGGAAGCTTTCTGCCGTGTGGGACATGCCAATGGCATGAGCCCTTCACTCTTCTCAGTAACTACCCACGTGCATAAAGCTGCATTGAGCAGGATGTGCAGGGTTGGGGGTGAAGGAGCTCCCACTTTGGGGTGCCATCCTCACAACATTTTCTAGAATGCTTCTGGCCAGGACAGCATAATGAAAATAGGATGGGGTGGACCAGGAGAGAAACCCAGGATAATGATATCCTGCAAGCAATCCCTCCTGTTGCCCTACTCTTCTCTTGATTTTTCTACTCCTTTTTCCTTATCTTGCATCCTCTTCTGCTCCAATGTGTCTGGCAAGAAAGCCACCCATGGACACACACACACCAGAGGTCACAGAAGGCAGGTGGCTCAGCTGTTCCCAGCTCAAACATCAAGCTCACCCAGGACTGGAGTTCTGGCAGATGTGAAGGGATTTCTTCACTGAGAGCAGGAGCTTTGGTCTCCCAAAAGTCAGCCCTAGTTTGCAGAAAGTTTGACCTGTGATCATTGTGCTTCCTCAGCTGCTTCCCTTGTGCTGGCTGCTGTCTTGCCAGTAGAACAGTTCATCAATAAGGATTTTTCTTTTCTATTTACAGCCCGGGAATAGAGTTCTTGATGGCCTTTCCAACGAGAGAGATACAATCCATCTTGGACAGACATCAAAAGGATGCCAGTCTGATTCAGGCTAATAAAGAGCATCATTGAGTTAATGAGATTAAGGCTGACTTGTTTATGCTGTGCCTGTTGGAAATGGTGCTCCAGGATAGGGACTGCAAGGTTCCTGGGACCTGGGCAATTACAGAGGAATTTTGCTGTGGCACAAAAGCATTGACCTGATTCCTCTGCCCTCCCACACCCAGCACTTTACAAGTTCTTTGGGAAAGATTAAGGAAATAACTGTTCCCTCCTCATTTTCCCATCCCTAGACAGAAATCCTCAGGCCAGTGATAACACTTCATTCTCTCCTTGGAAAGACCTACTGGGCATGTTCCAAAGGGGGGGGAGTGAAACTAAGAACTGGTGGGGAGGAAGGAGAGAACACAGGTGAGAGGGACCTGTTCTCCACTCTGCCAGTTACACATCCACTTGCAATCACTACCTGCTTGTTATTCACAAGAAAGGCAGGGCATGGCTTGCTGTGCCATCTCCGTTAACCAAAGCAAATGTCCCAACAGTTAGATGAAGTCAAGACTGAAAGCAAATAACAGAGGAAAGGACTGGATTATTCCAGGCTTTCTGTGAAACTGCTCTCAAACACACTCAGCGATTTAGGAAAAAGAAAAGTGCTCCCTTGAGAAATGGTTTGGGAGTGGGCCTGTCCTCTGGGAGGATGCCCAGTGCTGCTTGCTGCAGTTCTGAGGAGGCTGGCAGAACCCTGGGCAACAGGGGCAGTATGGGAAGAGACACTGGAGCCAGGCACTGGCTGTGGCTCAGATGGGGCAGCAGGCACTGTGCTGGGCTGCAGTGCAAAGCCTGTTAGGGTGCTCCGAGCTGGACAGGAGAGGCTGTTCCCTTCACCTGCCCTCCCTCTGCAGTATGTCCCACTGCCCAGCCCACAGACACTCTGTCAACAGGCACCAGTGGGCCAGTGTGCTGGGTCTTGTGGTGGCTGCTGTCCCTGGGCAGGGTCCTGCAGCACCCCGGGGTTAGCAGGTCTGGCTGGGATGGGAGCCCCTGGCTTGGCAGGTAATCACAGGAAGCATTGTACTACTGAGCTCATTTCCAGCAGGACCAAGGGCTCATTAGGAGTAAAAATAACTCCGGAAAAACAGAGCCAAAGCCCTGTCATGGAGTCCCTCAGCTGCTCAGACTGTTTCTTGTTCATCCAGAGCCAACCCAAGGTCCCTCCCTTCCTCACTCTCTGAGCATGATGGTGTTACCAGCAGCACAGGAACCATCTCTGGCACATCGAGGGGTTTACATTGCCCTGCTAAAGCCTGCTTCTTAAAAAGCAGTCTTTGCCATTTCTAAATTACAGACATTGTATTTCTCTTTTGCAAAAGGTGGAATTTTCACCCTGGAGAACAAGAGAAATGTTTCTAAACAAAACACTGTCCCCTGGTGCTATTCCTCCTGAGATCCCCCAGAGATTTCTTACAGTCTTACTGTTTGAATAAGGAGCTTTTCCAGCTCATTTGTAAATAGAGCTATAGGAACAGTCAATTTTTCAGTTTGGTTGGTGAACAAAGAAATCAAAGAAAACCAAATTCGTTCAGCCCAAGCAGAACTGCATTTTTCCTCTACTTATTTTGCAAAACAACAATGACAAAAAAAACCCCGATAAACTAGATCCAAACAAAGAGACTTATTTTGTTTGGGAAGTACTGATTCTTCTTTTTCACCCTTTATCTAAAAAAAACCAACCCCAAACAACAAAACAAAACAAAACAAAACAAAAAACCCCAAACCTTTTTCAAAAGAAAAAAGCAGTGATTCTGAAAGATCAGGTTGAGAGGCTTCTTTCAAAATGTCAAAAAGACATTTTTGTGTCTTCAAAACAGTTCCTTCACTTCAGCATCTTTGAGGGAAAAGAAGTCTTGGAATGGGGGATTTTTCACAAAACTTGACCCAAAATGTGTGAATTTCCTTCTCCCATGAATTGCATTTCCCTCAAATTTATAATCCACTGAGGACAAATACCCCATTTCACAATCAGGTCTCCATTGCAGCACTTCCCTGTAGTAGGGGATAAATCTGAAGAGAGGAGAAAGCCCTTGACAGAAAGACATGGAGGTTCAGGAATATAGTGCATCCAAGAACAAAGTATGGCAGCAAACAAGTTTCCTTCTGAGTCAGGCATTACTGAACTTTACAGCACAGTGAATATCCTTTGGTCTGGCTCCAGGAGTCAGTGATAAGCACGGAGGGTTAGTTCTCACTTTGCTTCTAAGTTTCTAGAAAGAAATGTTCACATGCTCCCCCCAGAGGAATTAAAACATAAGAAACTCAAATCTGGCAGAGTTTAGTTCCACTGTTGTACGTGGGAAAAATGAAACAAGTGAGCTCAGTCTGCATCTAACAATGTACTGGGTAGTGTATGCTGAATAGCAAGCAACATGTCTTACATGTGTTTTCTAATGTGAATGAAACTGCAAGCTGACTGTCCATTGCTGCTTCTTCTGGCTCACATTAAATATGAAATATTCATGGCAATACCACCTTTGCAGAGAAAAGGCAGCATTCTCCACAATGAAATCATGTTTTAAGCAGAGGTGCCCTGCTACCCTTCAAGAAACCTTACAAAATAGATAACTTGGTTCTCCAGAAGTGTCTTTGTCAGTTAGCTTGTCTTCTTCACTCAGGCTGAAGAAGAACCTCTGATGTTCATATTTCCCTCATACCCAACATTCCTCAGATCTTTTTGCTTTCATAGTAACCATCTGATTTTCTGGAAGGAAGGCACTCAGAGTTCCTAAGTCACGGGTATTATCAGAAATTCATCTAGGCCAGGGACATATTTCAAGGCTGAAAAACGGTGTCAGCCTTCATTTCTTGCTCACACAGCAGCTCCTTGGGAAGAAGTGCCTTAAATACAGTGTGGAATTCACTGGTTTCCAATAGACATTTCTATGCAATACATTGAAGGAAATGTCTTGATTTGACCACTTCCTCCACTGGGAAGATCAAACACATCCACTACTGTGGTGAAAAATGTGACTGCCTAGCAGCTGTGTTCAGTGTCCTCTGCAAATTAACCTCAGTGTTTCAGAGACCAAGAGGCTCTGAGGTGAACAGAGGGGACAGCTTAGTCATCAGTGCCACCTTTGGTCTAGGTGATCCTGCTCAGGCAGGGGGGTTGGACTAGATGATCTTCTAGGTCCCTTCCAGCCCTAATATCTATGAATCTATGAATCTATGAACCTTCCTCCATTGCAGTCACTGCACAGTGCAGCACATGGGTCTGGGGTCTCAGGGGGGCCAGATGTAACAGATGCCTTGAGGGGCAGGTATTGTCTTAAGGACTGGAACAGTCTGACCAGGAGCTGGATATAAGAGACATTTTGGAGACACACATAACATCCAAGCAAGCTGGAAATCCAGCAGTGCAGTGTTTTTGAAGCATTCCCTTCCACAGCTTTCCTGCAAAAGCCTTGGTCCTCATTCCATCAGCAATACCCACCTAGCAGCATGGGCTGTGCTCCTGGGGCCCGAGTCTGCCAGGCTCTTCATGCCCCCAGCATTTTTCCCTCTGAGCTCAGCAGGTTTCAGCTGTGTGGCCTTCTCAGTGCTGGGGTATTGTTCACCCACTCAGGCTTCACCCACAGCCAGCCACAGTGCCAAGAAGCAGTGCTCCTGTACCACTCCAGGGGAAGTTCCCAGCACAGTCCTTCCCAGTAGGTAATGGCTGTGTAGTGCTGGCTGTCAGGAGGAGCCCAGGACAGCCCCTCCTGTGCTGTCCCTCAGGTTGACACTTAGGTTTACACAGAAACGACCTCACCAGCAATGGATGATGATGCACCTGAAGGTGGTCCAGGGCACCTTGCTCAGAACTAGGGTCAGAAGAAGGTCTTTCCCACTCTCAAATTCAGTATTGACCACCAGGGTGTGGAAGTGTCACCTGAGGTCTTGCTGGAGCTGCAGTTTTGCAGTCGTTCCTGCCCAAATACTGTGGAGCAAAAGATCTCCTTTGGGAAGCAGGTACCAGTGCCAGGAACTCTGAGCTGCAATGTCACTGCAGTGGGGATGGGACTGTAATGAAAGCCAGTGCCAGGGCTGGTCTCACAAGTCTTTCTGCTCTGCAATGGGGAGAGAACCTCAAATTAATTATTCTCTGGGTAATTAAACTTTGCAAAGGCAGATCAAAGCAGAAGTAACAACACTGCAAAGGAGATGGATGTGCTGCAGAGCTGACAAAAAATCCAGGCCATGTGAAGAGCAGAGTGAAAGCCCAGCTCAGGGGAGTTGCTTCTCAGCAGAGAACAAGCAAGTGGGTCTGGGTCAGAACATCAGCAGCTCCACTGCAGCAGTCCTACCACAGCTTGTGGTTCCTCTGCAGTCCACTCTTCATCAGCTCAGCAATGGGCTGTCAGAGGGAAACTGCTTCAACCAGTGCCTGAAGTTTCAATGTGCAATGAAACATGAAAGCACTTGCTGAAATATCTCCCACTGAAACATATGGATATCTGGCTAAATTAAATGTTTCCAGTTTTCCAAAGGGAAAGTATAATATACTTTATATTTACATATATTATAATATATATATATAATTGTATATATTTCTATATATTGGAAGTATTTATGGGAAGATTGGGAAAAAAACCCAAATATATTATCACTTTTGATCAGTAACTTTCAGTCTGGAGGCTGAAATGATGCTGTTTTCCACAGCAAGATTCAGAAAGCTCATGCCTTGATTTCTTTTCTTTCAGCTACATCATACACAGGAGTGAGTACCAGTTTATCACCAGTTTTACCAGAGCTCACACACACCAACACAGAGCCACACAAGTGCACCCAGGACAGCAGTGCCCCTTCCACACCTCAGCCCTTGCTGCGCTCACAGCAGCATCTTCCAGAGAGCTCATGGATGCCCACGGTGGGGAGGAGACCTGAGGAACACCTGCAAAGTGGCCAGTGAGAACCATCCAGCTTCACTGGACACTGGGGGTGCTCGTGTTGAGCTGACACTCATCCAGCAGTGGAGCCAGCCCAGAACACTTTCAGCCTGAGAGCTTGCAGGGCAGGGCAGGGGGAATGTGCTGAAATGGGAGCAGGGGACTGGGAGCACATCTTGGAGTGGTGAGAGGAACTCCCTTCCCCTCCCACAACAGCCCAGGGCTCCTGTGGAGGGTGTTGGGAAAGGATGTGACCTTTAGTAGAGCACATCCGAGCAGGACAGCTTTATTATTCCATAACAGCTACAGCCTGAAGGCAGATTAAGTTATCCCAGGGACAAAGCTGATCTCTGCAGTCTTCCTGCCAATGCTTTGTCAAGGCAGGGTTGGATTTAATGAGGTGGTTATCCTGGGCTGACAAATAGCAATAAAATCAAAGGTTCAAAAGCATGTTTGAATACATCTGCTTCAGCCAAACAGGGACTCCTGAGTCCCCAGAAATCCCAGAGCTGGCACAGAGCACAGGACAGCTCTACACAGGAGCCACAGGGGTGCTGCAGCATGTGGAACCAGCTCATGGAGGCACTGGGCTTGGTGCCTGGCATGACACAGGCATCACTGGGCTCCTGAGGCGGCCACGGTCACACCATTCCTGAGCTACACACTGAGGGCCAGAGCCCTTTCATACAAACTGGAATCAGAAAGGGCACTTGCCAGCAGGTCCAGAGAGTCCACCTGCCACCCTCCTACCTCTGCCTTTCCCATCATGTGTCCCTCACCAGCGGGGGTGATGACTCAGCCCATGGGCACAACCAGCCTCCCATCTCTAGAAGTGAAGCATCCCTGTGTTTGCTTTTCGTGTCTGTGCTCTACAGGCTTGTTTTTCCACTTTTTTTTTTTTTTTTCTTCAGGAGCCCTCTTGGGTGCCGGGAAAAAAAAAAAAAAAAAAAACAACCAACCAAAACCAACCCAAAACAAGCACAATCCCATCTGCTGGGGATATTTCCATGGTTCTTCAGCCACCTCCTGTTGTATCCATGGGGGAGACTTGTGCTCTGCAAGGGGAAGGAAGGGTTGAAGACCTCAAAGTGGTGCAGCTCTTGGCCCTTAATTTCTCTGATGAAAGCTCCCAGAAAAACAAAACTGCAGTTACCAGGAACACAAATAACATCTGGCACATTCCCCAACGAAAATGCCACTCAGTCAGTAGCCATGGTCTCTAGTGCTCCCTTTGCTGCCCTGATGTGTTTTCTTTAGGTTTTTCAACTACTACAGACTGCCTGTGCCACCTGCATCTTCACCCTGGCCCTTCATGGCTGTCCTGTTTCTATACAATCACCAGGTGACCCAAACCATGCCCGAGGGTTTGGACAGAAGCAGGCATGGCTGTGGGACACCCCCAGCCCATAAAGGCTTGATCTCGCTGCACCTCTGTGCAAGAGAACCAGAAATACACTGCAGCAACCAATGGCCCCAAACACCCACCCACCAACAGCACAGCACAGAGGGCAGGGGACCCTGGGGATCGTTCTGGGCTGTGCAAGTTCCAAGACTGGGTCCTATTTTGGGCCTCATCCATGCTCTGGCCTTCACTGACTCTTCTGTGATGCACATCGGCCTCTGTCTCTAGAAGACAGCAAGAAGAGGGAAAGAGCAAAAGCCTGGCCATGCAACTTGTGGGCAGTTTCCCTCCTATCCCATCCAGCCTTTGGCAAGCAGCAGTTCAGGAGTTTCCTGAGCTGAAGGAGGTAAACTTCAGACCCTCATGTTTAATAACCATAGTTAAGCTTCTTTTTGATTTTCTCTACGTCCCTGCTGAACCCGTGTGCTCCTTGGGCTGGTGCTGGAGGTGGAGGTGCTGTGTTTGCTGCACACAGCAACCCCTACATTTATATAGCACATTCTTTTTACTTTGTTCTCACCCACTTTCCTCAATGTGTGAGCTAAACAAACATGCCCACTATGGCAACACAGCTCTTGGCTGCTTATCAGAGACAAGGAGCTATGGCCAAGGGGGACTTTGACCCTTGGGAATGGCAAAGCTCTGTCCTTGCAGGCCAGTGGCATCAAAGGAGTTTCATCTGCCTTTGCCTTCTCTCACAGGCAGCAGGTGAGCTGAGGACTCAGTTGCAGTGACACACAACCCTCCCCTGGTCCTCTGCTCACTGCTGAATCTCATCAGGGATCTCAGAAAGCTCAGCCTGTCTGGGGGGAGCTTGCAGCCTTCACAGTGTTCACAGCACTAGACATGCTGATTAAGATAAACAGTTACCCTGACATTTTCCTAATTATGGAGAAGAGTTTCCTAAAGGGGACTGAACTCACTGCTCTGAACTGATGGGAAAAATAATAACTGACATTGTTTCAGTATTTTTCATTCCTTAAGATCCAAAAGCAGGCTATAAACATAATTTATGAGCAGGGATTACTCACCACTGAAACACAACAACTTGTAAGTGAGAAGGATCAGGGTATAGTAAGAATGCTTTGCAGGATTAGGTCAGGAAGTGGAAGGGTTTATGTCCCAAAAGGGGACATTACAGTTTGGGGGAAGAACATACTTGACCTAAGGGTCAGATTCAAGTTTGTTGGGGCCCAGCATCTCTTCAGAGAAATGCAGAGCAATCTGATGAATGCTGCTGCTTAGGACCATGGTTTTGCCTCTCTGACAAAGCAGCACAGCTCTTCAAAAATGATCAAGCACTGTCCTTTCCAAATCTCTCTGTAAATTCCCTTTAGGGGTTAGAAACACAATCATTGGAAATGCTGTCACTCAGAAATGGTGCAGTGATTCTCCCATGGATCAGTGAAATGATCTGTTTCATGTACACTCTGCATCCAGAGCACAGATGGGAAACTCAGAGGCAGCAGGAGAGTCCCCTGAGCCTGTGCAGAGACACCCAGCCCCTGCCCGTGCAGAGACACCCAGCCCCTGCCCGTGCTCTGCTCCAGAGCCACTAGGACCAGGCAGGAGCTGCCAACAAACAAAGCCTGGGAAGGAATCTCAGCCCAGCTTTTCTGTGGGTTTTATGTGACTCAGGTTACAAAGATCAGAGCCACAAATGTCACCATTTATCATTTCATCTCCAAGGGGATAAATATTGTCTGTGGGTCCCAGCACATGGGACAAGGGTGTACAGAGCAGAGCATTTCACTGCAAATGGGACTTGCTCCAGGAACCTCCTTGCTCAGGTCATGCCATGGCCCTGGCCACACACCCCACGCCATACCTGCCTCTCAGCCCAGCTAAGCACACACTGTCTTTCCCTGGTGCTTTTGCTCTTTGGGGACATGGAGAGTGACATGCTGGGGAGTGGCTTTCCTATTTCACATCCACTCTAAGATCACTGAGATGGGACTACACGTGTCGTGCCTGTGGGGTGGACCTCTCTGCCCCCGTGCTAGAGGCCAGAGGCATCCAGGCTCTGAGTGGGAGTGGGAAGATAAAGTGTTGGCAAATTGTTATGGCCCCTTCCAAGCTTGGACATCACATCTACCAAAGAAGACACATTCCTCTCTCATCAGGATGGCTGTGCAGGGCAAACTGGTGAGGGTTTACTCTTTTACTGCTGGGGATGACAGCAACTCCTGTGTTAAGGCCACCATCAAAGCGAAGGGAAAACAGAAGTGTGACCCTGCATCTGACCATGGCCCTCCAGCCCAGCAGCTCTCCCTGGCTGGGAGTGAGTGTGTGCTGGCTCACAGTGGCTGTTCCCTTGCACAGACAGGCAGTGACAAGACCCACCCTGCTCCATTCATTCCATTTGCCCCAGCTCTCCCCCTTTCCCCCCGTTCCAGACCAAAGTGTTGCACTACCAAGAGGCTGTGCTTGTCGTGGACAAAGCATAAACATCTCCCCGAGGCACACTAATGATTGTTTATTTGCCTTGTGCTGTTGCCTCCTTTCTTGGTCATGGTTGCAAGAAGACTTTTTTTTTTTTACACTTCAATGGAAATCCAAATTAATAGGTTCCTCCAGCCTCTCTGTGGGCCAGCAAGAGCAGCTGCCACCCACAAAGGGGGGCACTTATGACTCTGAAAATACTGGCAACAGGTCTCTGGGCTTTGAGAGATCTCACTGGGCTGGAATCAAACACAAGAGATTTCTGCTGCTCCTCAGCCTGGTGCTCCCAGCCAGGATGGTCTGTTGGAGGATGGTCTGTTGGTTCCTGACAGTGGTGCAGTGCTGGTTCCTCACAGTGGTGGAGCACTCTGTCTGGACTCAAGCAAACCTCCTCCTACTCCTTCCCAAGCCTGGTTCCCATTCCTATCAAGCCTGGATCTGATCACACTGGGACAAGCTTCATTTGAACCCTGCAAGGTATTTTTCTGCCATCTGCAGATCTCACCAAAGCTCAGAGACCTTTCACTTCTGTCAATGAAAGTTTTGTGGATTTTGTTTTTCCAAGAGTGAGTCAGTATTTGGTTTGCAATTATTTTTCTAGATAGAAGAAAGCCTGTGTTATGTGTCCCAAATGTGTCCTGTCTCCAGTTTGCCCTTTATACAAAACAGTTTTCATGGGAACTCTATCAGCTCCATTTTTCAGATTTTCTTTGGATCTGTTTTTTGCTTTGCCCTATTTTCTATCTATATGCAGATGGAGAATATAGAATTTCCATCTATATTCTGGAGTTCCTCCCTCTTTCTCTGCTGGCATCTTATTGTTCATTTGTGTTTTGCCCCTGGTTTTCTCCCTCTTTTCTTGTCCTTTGTGATGATTCTGAGCTACCAGGATTTAAACCTTGAAGCTTCAAAGGTCAGCTCCCACCAAGTGGGCCCTGGCAGTGCCCTGGGAGCCAGCAGCTCGGAGGCTGTTCAGAGCCTCAAAGGCTCCTTCAACTCTCTGGGCCTGGAATGCAATGCAGGATGGCAGAGTCTCGTGGCCTGAGTTAAACTCTGCAGCAGAGGAGGAGCTGTGGAGGGTGCTGAGATATGACCCCATCCTGGGGTGGATGTGTCACAGTTGGAAGCAGAGCTGTGCTTTTGCCACCACAGCTTTCACTGCCTCAGGACTGGACTCTACAGAACCCCATGACTACACGTTCCTCAGGGAGTTACATGTGGTGGCAGTCTTAATGGGGCACATCCCCAGTATGACCAGTCTGGAGCACATTCCTAGCATGACAATCCAGTGTGGTTGTACATTCAGGGGTGCCATTTTCTGCTTGCTCTAGGACAAAAAAACAAACCCAGAAGGTGTGTCTTGGGCTGTGTGTCCATGTCCCCCTAAAAAGTGGTGCCCGGGGGCAGTTCCCTATGGGTAGTTCTCATCCATGCTCCTCAGGCCACAGAGCCTCTGGCATGTGCTATGTGCAGGTTTTCAACTGTACAAAGAGCTCTGTCTCTATGGTGCCTTACAGAAAGCCCTGTCTCCACTTCATACACAGGAATGCTGAGGATATGTTTCTTCAGAGCAGTAAGAACTTGGAGTGTCAGTGCCTGCATCCAAAAACTCAGGGTACTCAACTGGCAGAATCTGGAGATTAAAGCTGGAGATAGGAAAATTAGCTGCCAGGCCAGGATCCAGAAGGACATCTGAGAAATCAGGCAATTATATTCCAAAGGCATATCTTTTTGTGTTCTCACAGCTACAAATATAGCCCAGAGAACAGGCTCTTCTCTGGCAGCACTCCTCTATTTTGCTCATCAGAGCAGTAGCCAAATAAAAGATAAAGATCTTTGCTATCAACTCTTTTAGCTAAGAAATGAAGCTTGAATGAACCTTTTATAAACAAACATCTGGAGGAGAGTGGATGAAGTGAAACTGTGATCAGTGTGCTGTGAATTAACCCCAACACTTCAGGAATTCCCTTCCTCTCTCTAAGCTTTCACGACCCTCTTGCTCTTCTCAGAGTTGACTCCACTTACCACCTCTTCCCTGAATTCCCCCAAGGACACCTGAAAAATTGGTCCAAACCCAGGAGGTGTCTCCATAATTCAGGTACATCCCACGGAGACCTGGGGATGCTGAGCAACAGGTCCCTGAAACACCAGTTCCATATATCATATATCAGTACACCATAAATCTCACTTCATGCCTGCAGCATGTTCACAAGAAGCTCTTTAGAGACACAGAGCTGGCTTTGTCCTGCCCCCAAAAAGTGTTTGGCTCTCAAGTTGCCTCAGCACTCATCCATGAACACCTCACATAAAGATCTTGGTCAGTCTGGAAGCTGTTCAGAAAAGTTTCCAGTTTGAGGGCCCTTTCTGCATGGTGTGTTTACAGAGCCATCAGAAGCAGCAAGTAGAGATGTGCAATTCCAAGGCTCCATTGAGATGTTTTAGATGGTAGCACATTTCAAATGTATAAACAGTTGGTACTTTTTCCGCTCTCTCTGCAGAAGGAGGTCACAACAGATAGTGCATGAATGGCTGATTGATGCTTGGCTGCTGGGGAGCTCCTGGTAGAAGAGCTGGCACTTTCTTGGCATGCCTCTGGCTCCTAGGCCTAGGAAGTTAACCAGAAAGACAAACTGCTTGGCAAACAGCAAAACTCTAGTAAATCCTAATGAGAGGGAGGGTTTCTGGCAGAGCTCCTGGTGGATACATGGCAAAAATATCTCAGGTGAAAAGAGATGCTAACAGTGCCTTCCTTGCTGATCTATGCTCCAAGCCTTGCACATGCATGACTTGGACACAGTCACTTGCTCCCCAGTATAGCTCTGCTGTATTCCATATTAGCTCTCCATTTTCCTAAAGCAGGCCTATTAGTGCACTCACAGGGCCCTCACAAACAGCCCCAGTCTCTCAATTTGTTTTCACAAAGCAGTTTCCTCAGCCTCTGAATGCTTCCAGACATTGTGTTTCCAACCAGCACGTGCTTTTTGGACAGGATAAGCAGAGTGAGGAAGGTTAGAGAGGCCACAGCTCCATCACATTATCCCGCAGCAGCACAGCATTTCCCACCCCAGCCTGCAGGCACACTAGCATTTTGTTTACTCTCAGGCCAGAGCTGAACAGGGAACCTTGCTCTTTATTTAGCTGTGCCCAGATCCATTCCCTTCATGGGCAGCACTAATTTGGAGCTCAGCAAGTGTTCAACCCTTCCAATGTCACTGAGTGTTTGGCATGTGACATGGCATCATGCTGGTCACATCTGAATGTCTGAGGCCCTACAGAAATTCACCACTATGGCCTACTTTAAATTAGTTCTTCAAGTCTAAAGGATTTTTCTTTCTCCAGTACCTACACTTTTATCACCATAGTCAAATAATTACAGTCAATTTGAGGAACATTCATTTCCTTTAGAGAAATCACACTTGTTTTCTCCTTTCATGCCACGTCCATTTAGAGGTTATATAGTGCTTCACAAAGCCAAAAAGCATCCATAGGTCCAATCCCCAGTTTCATCTCAGGCAACTCGTAGAGCCAAAGTCAGGCACTTTGCCACCATTTGGTCTTCTGAGATAGTTTAGTGACAATCCTTCCTTGTCTGAGCCTCGTCTACTTTGCCCTTTAGTGAAGCAAAGTTTTAAGCTACAAGAGAAATCTTGGGCCAGGTGAGGTTGGGGGCTGAGAATGTGCCATTTCTGCTCTAGGGCCATCCCCCAGTGATGGGTGCACACCATTTCACTCTGTGCAGGAAGGACACACACCTGACAATGCTCCTCCAGATCTTCCTCAGATGTCCACCATGGGACATCTCTCTCCTCCAGCTGCTTTTTCCAGCTGGGTTTCCTTGCTCATTCCTGTAGGCTGCCAATATTCAATGTGTTTTATTCTATCATTATTGTACCTCTCTCCCCTTTATATTCACTCTTGGTTCACCCTGGGAGAAAAAGATCTTCCTGGCTGCACCCCTAGCTGGGAGCTGCAGAGACTGAACTCAGAGTGGCCTGAGCTCAGTGTCCCAAACTCTTCCCCACTGACAGAGGCTCCTTGGCTGCTCCTGTTGGTCACCTCTGGCTAGCTCCAGCAGCAGCAGCTGTCCACACCCTCACACTTACAGCTGGGAGCCAGGTACATGTAAAGTGGAAAAACACTGGGTCTCTAGTAGACATCTAATCTGCAGGACAGAGAGAAGGAAAATATCCATTTTTGGCCTTTTGATTAAACTTTGATGTCTTTCCAAGTACTTTTTGATTTATTATTATTATTGTTATTTTCATTTATCACAGAATCACAGAATCACAGAAATTAGGGGCTGGAAGGGACCTAGAAGATCATCTAGTCCAACCCCCCTGCCTCAGCAGGATCACTTAGACCAAGTCTCTCAGGAACAGATCCAGGCGGGTCTTAAGTGTCTCCAGAGATGGAGACTCCACAACCCCCCTGGGCAGCCTGTTCCAGAGCTCTGGCACCCTCACTGAGAAAAAGTTCTTCCTTGTGTTAAGCCTAAACCTCTTGTGCTCCAACTTGCACCCATTGCCCCTCGTCCTGTCATTGGACGACATTGAGAAAAGTCTGGCTCCATCCTCTCTACACTCACCCTTAACATATTTATGGACAGCTAAAAATTTCCTAGTGAAGACGGAGACTTTTTTTACCAGTTTCACATATGTGGTTTGCTGTGAAGAATGTGTGAAGCTGCATTCCTTAGTAACCTTTTGTGGGCTCCAGTTATCTGCAGATCTCAGCCTGAAAACTCCCTTTGCAGTGTAGCCAGAGCATAAGGCAACAAAACTGTCATGTGAAACTTCATACCTTACACTGAAAAACTAATAATAATAATAATGGTTTCTTCTGGCATTAAAATCTGTAAAACTGTGATGTTCACCCCATGAATGTCCAGGGAAATGCTCTCTGATCACAGGGGCAACCCAGCCTCCCCAGTCCATGGGAGCACTCATATTGCCCAGGGTCCCTTAACAAGCCATGAACTGCTCAGAGCACTTCTGTCTTTAGTCACTTTGACTTCAGACAATTTCTTCATCTTTACTACTTGAAAAGAATAGTCTGAAAAGTACAGTTTGGTGCCAAGTGAACAATTTCATTTTTATCTTATATTTCTATATATATATATTTCAATTTCCTTAGAGCTGGGTGTGCTTGGGATAGATTTTCATGTTTTGAGTGATACTTACTTGACTTTAATATATTCTTAAACCTTGACAGCTTTTCATTGGTTTATTTTTTTCTCTTTTCCCTCTTCCCTCCCAATTCCCCGTGAGACTGAATGTTACAGTGCCTGCCAACACCCTGTCTTCTCCACTTGCACTTTTGAGAGATTCTCCCCTGTCCCTTCATCTTTGTGATATCTCCTTTGGAAGCCAGGAGAAAGGATTATTCTTGGGGACCAATCCTTTCCATAAAGATGCTGAATTTCATCTTGTGCTGCTATGGGCAGCTCAGCTCTATCAAAGAGCACAACCATTTCTCATTGTCTGAAGCCAGTAAGATACTAAAAATATCCACAAACATTTCAGTTATTAAGGAAAGGTGCAACTGAATTTACATTTACACTGAGAAAAGGCTTTGCTGGGCAGCTTTATCAACAGTTGCTGCCCTTCAAGTGGCAGAGCCTCTTGGCATGCCACTGGATGGGTAGGAAGGCTCACGTTTCCTATTCCTGGAGCCTCCTCACATAGTAACCTTTTTCTTATTTACCCATGTTTTTCTCCTCTTGCTTGAGCAACCCTGGTTACGTTCTGCTGTTTAGACCAGTCCTGCTAATGCCTCTCACACACAAAGCACAACACTGAGCTGTGGCTATTTCTTTCTCACCAGAGCCATTCAAAGTGGGCAGACAGATTGCAAGCTTGGCTGGAGGTTTATAGTTTTTTTAGCAGCCAATAATCTCAAGTGGCTGAAGGAAAATGCTTTTGCATGGTATTTTTTCTTGCTTGTGTTAAAGATCCTTTAACAGTCTTGCTTTCCACCAAGCCTGATAGGTATCAGAGACAACCCATATAAGATAAGATAGTCTCCAAAGATCTTTGTAAAAAATGCTCTGATATATGGCTCCCAGGGAGCTTGGCTTTGGTCCACAGTCCCAGCTGTAGCTTGGCAAGCACATGCAAGCCCAACAGGGGCAGAGCAAATCCACACTGGAGCCCAGGCCATTCCTTGCCCAGGGCTCCAGTGAGTAGATGCCCTGGACATCACATCTGAAAAGACTCTACTTTCTCTTAATCCATTACCTGGGGCTGACAGCTGAAAGCTCAAGGCCATCTGGTCCTAGATGGGACACAGGGACTTTAAGGTGGAGGTCTCCAAACAGCTGGCATGACTAGGCAGTACATGAGCCAGGTTGTGCCTCAGCCACAGGCCAACACAGAAGCACCCACCAGGCTGCAGCCAGCCAAGGTGCAATGAGTTGAACCAAAACAGAGTGTACAGGGCTCAGCTTGCTGCTGGGTCTCCAAGAAAGAGTTCCTCCTCACGATCAAATGCTTCCTTCAGTTTCTTCATTGCCTCTGTGGCTGAGAAGGGTGAAGAAAACCACTTGCTACTGCTTGGTGAAAGAACTTTGTCCACAAGGCACTGCGTGAAGAAGAGCACAAATGCTGCCAGTGTGTGAGGAACATGCACAGAGCTGGCTCTGGCCGGCGAGGGAGGCTGTAGCTGCTGGGGTGTGTGGGTGAGAGAGTCCAGGGGGCTCCCAAAATGCCAGGCTGTGGTCTGACCTTCCCAGGGCCACAGCAAGTCCTGATTCACCAGCAGGGAAAGTGAAGCTGAGTTTTAAGCTACAAGAGAAATCTTGGGCCAGGCGAGGTTAGGGGCTGAGAATGAGGACGAGAGTGAGCTGTGGAGCACAGGGAGACCTGGTATTTATCTGAATGTATAAATAATGTACATGGCAGAGTGCTCTAAGGTGAATATGCTGAGACACCCTTCAGCTTCTGTCTCTCCGACTAGACACGTAACTGTATAAACCTCTTCATTTGATCTTCTTCCCACCACCAGTATGTCTACCAGGTGAAGGGGCTCTTGGTAATCGCAACAGGAGTCCTCAAGGAGTCAGAAGAGCCTTCCAGAGTCGTCCAGGAGTGAAGAGCACAACAGCGGCTGTGCCGCTCACACGCGAGCAGTGGCCTTGGCACCTCTCGAGGAACCTCTGCTTCACCCACCCTCAGAAAGCCTCCCTTGCAGACCTCACTCGCTCACAGTGCGCCAGGCGGCAGCTCCGCGACACGCTCCGGTTAGCGGTGCCCCTCAGGCTTCCCAAGGGCCCGGTTCGCAGCCCACCCGCCGCGGCCACCCCCGCGGGCCCCGCTCCCAGGGAGCCCCGCCGAGCGGTCAGGGCCCCGCGCCCCCGGGCGCCATCTTGCGGGGGCCGGCCGCAATTAGCGCGGGCGAGTCGGTGCGGTCCCCGATCCTCCGAGGGTGCCCGTGGTTTAGCCAGCCCAGCTCAGTCCAACCGAGCCAGGAAGGGCTCAGGAGGCCCCCAGCAAGCTCATCAACTGCTGCCGTTCACTCAGCCACACGTAACTAGAGTACGAAGATTGGGAATGTAAACTGGACTGATACCACAAAACCCCAGCAGGAAGGGTATTGCAATAATAATAAAGTCCAAAAGGCGTCGAAATCTCCATGAACAGTAACCATCACGGTGATTAAGCAGCCAAGAGCTACATCTTGTACTGTCCAGCAGTGGTTTGGGTTGCTCTATTTTGCTGTTTCTGCTGGGGAAGGTGCTCCCTTGACTCCCTCACAGCTAACTGGAGGAGCAGACCTGCAAAGCAGCCAAAAGAATTGGATTTAGGTCTAAATCCAGATTGGATTTGCCAGCAGTTTGTCCTCTGAAAGCACCACCCTTCTCAGCAGCAGCAGGCAGGGTTGCATGTGTCTCCACACAGCCTGCAGAATGGGCCAGGCAGTGCTGCTTAGGTGCAGCCGTGCAGGGCTGATTTACACCTAGTTCAGTCCTCCAGAGAGGGTGAGGTGCTCAGCTGCTCCTTTCCAGCCCTTGCAAGAACATAAGCCACCAGCTGGGCAGTGACAACACACAAGCAACAACTGTCACTCAACTACAGCAGCTGCAGAGGCACAGCCATTCCCAGCCACCATTTATAACCAATAAGGTGTATGCTATGTGTTGAGGAAAGCTTCCCTGCTGAAGAGGTAAGAAGAAATAATCAGATTATTTTTAGAAGCACTGCAGAGATTTAAAGATATTATTTACCTGTCTGTGATTTCTCTTTTTAAGGAGTTTGTTGTTTTGTTGTTTTTGCTGTTTAGGGATTATGGCCTCAGTTAAAGAGAGAGAAAAGTTACATCAGGTCCTCAGATTTCTTGAGGTAAAATAAGTTTCTAGGCATGTGCAAGGCTTAAAAATTCA
The DNA here is from genome assembly GCA_013401355.1 of Ceyx cyanopectus. Taxonomy (NCBI): domain Eukaryota; kingdom Metazoa; phylum Chordata; class Aves; order Coraciiformes; family Alcedinidae; genus Ceyx; species Ceyx cyanopectus. Next base: position 36,395 of record VYZU01037465.1, read on the forward strand.
AAGCATGCAAATGATAAAAATCAGGCATGAAAGGAGGCCCCAGTGCCTATGAAAAAAAATCCTCTCTTGTATGAAAAAGGAGGAAGAAACAGAAACAGACTTGTAAATCTGTGTACTTGGGGTTAGTGATATAAAAGAACAGTCCAAGGAAGGATGCCCCTCTGCCACATCCCACACGTGCCTGAGGGCTTCTATGTCCTTATCCTTTCTTTCTCCAGGTCTCATCACCCTTTCCCCAGCCTGGTTTCCCTCACAAGAGCTGAGTGCTCTGAGCACCCCAGTTTTGTCCCTCCAGTGCGGGAGCTTGTTTCACAACAGCATTGGGCTCAGAGTGTTCAGCAAAGGGGCAGGAGAGGTAGCATGGCAGTAGAGGCTCAATGTCAGCAGTGGACACCACCATGAACTATTATTTATTGAGAATGTTAAAAATAAAAGCACTAGCTTTTGAGTTCTGAGAACCTAAACATTAACCACATGTCCTTCCTGTTGGTGCTATTTATCAGCCCTATGCAAATCTCCCCAGTGCTGTGCAATCAGAGAACAACCTCCCCAGAGCAGATCCTCAGTGATGTAAACCACTACAGTACTGCTGTCTCAGAGTTGCTGGTGCCACTTTACATATTCTGCAAACTGTCTGGTTTTCAAACTTCCATATTTTTTATTTCTAGCTGGAGATTTGTGTCTGTTTTCTCATTGCCAGTTGCCTTCCATGTTCTCTACATAATACAGACTAAGAGTTGCTCTGAACCCTGAGTCTAGGGGCAGGAAGAGAAGCCCAGTGCCACCCCTTACACTGGTGAGTGAGCTCACTAAGTGGAACCACCTTTGGGACCACAGGGCTTTAATGACTCTGCTTTGACTCATCTGAGCTTGCACACGGCGTCTGGTGGTCACAGGCTGACAGGCATTTCCAGCTCTCTGATCCCTGATGGGTGACACCCTCATCATGGCTGCTTCTGCTCCTTGGTAGAGCTGTGATTAAATATTCCTGCATTCTTCTTGTGTGCAGTTTTGGAGGTCTAAAGCTCCTCGGCCACTTCTAGCTCTTTGCAGGTTGTGTGTCCTCCCTGTCTGTTCTGCATGACCAGCCCTCCTTTTGGCATTCTTCACTCAGGGTGACTTGGGGAGCTGCTGAGCTCTGCCAGACTCAGCTGAAAGAGCCAGTGAATGCAGCCAGCACTGCAGGACTTGACTGAGCTTTCGATGTTCTGGAAATGAGAGCACAGCAAGGGAACAGCCCAGGTTAATAGCACTCAGCACTGGGCAAACACCTTCCATGAGCTCAAATAGCTCAGAACAGCCATGGAAGGGACTCACAGCCTCCTAAGAGCCAGCACCACAGCTCCCTTGTCTCCTAAGAGGTCAGACTACATTTGTCCAAACTTACATATAAGTTCCAGTAGTTCTACAGCAGACTCTGGAACCTACACTGTTTCCCCTATGTCCCAGACCTCTGCTATGACCCAGATATCTCTGGTTGGTGTTTGAGGAGCAATGGGACAGCACAGAAGTGGAGAGCAGTGAAGCATTGCACCAGTGTCCATGTCCAACACAAGCATGGCGAAATCTGTACCCCAGCTCTTTGCACCACTATTGGCAAGTTGTGGGCAAAGCCATTCCCATCCCATTGGGAATCACATGTTTTGGGATGTGTAGAGCATGGGAGACACTTTTACCCTTGCATTGCCCATATCTGTGTAAGTGGCTTTTTGTCACACTCACTAAAGCCAGTGGGAGTTGAAGGGTGGCAGTGACTTGCAGGATGAGGCACTGCAGTGAAGAAATTCAACCCCTGGGCACCTTCCAGTGCCCTTTTCCACCCCCAGAGAGTCAAGGAAGAGTGTGTCCCAACCAGCAGCTCTAGTTTGCTTCCAAAAGCTGCCCCAGCCTCATGCAGCTCTCACTGCTGGCCGGGAGCGTAGCTCAGGCACATCACACCTCTGCTGGGGCAGAGCCATGGGCTTCTGGCTTTGGAGTACCACAGGCTCTGAGAGCTGCTGAGAAGAGGCAGCTTCATTCTGAGCCAGTCACTTCTGGCTAATCCAGTCCCTTTCAATGGCTGTTGAATTTTGCCAGCATAGAATTGGGAAGGACCTGAGGAGCTGACAGTGACTCCAGTAGAAATTCAGATATTTGCAAACCAGCTCCCTTCATCCTCTCCCTGCTGTGTCACAGAGGCTTGTTTCTTACACTGCTCTTATCTTGGTTTACCATAGCCCAGGTGCTTCTTTGTAGTCATTTAATGGAGCATAAAAATTGCAGAGCACCATGTTTTATCCCTCCAAAGCTGCTGACAGCTCCACTAACTTCTGCTTTGAACTGAAACTGCCGCATTCGGCCCAAAGCGATATAATGCTGCCACTCACAGCTCAGCCCTGTCAGTTGAGTTGTCATAACTGAGTTGCCTTTTCCTCTACAGAATTAATTCCAACTTCAGCATGATGGCATTTATTTGTTTTCCTGTATTCTTTGCCCATGAATTCCACTAGTGCAGCCAGGTCAGCCTGCTTCCTGAATGTGAATGTCACCCAGGACTGGTACAGGAATGGAGATGGTCCCTGCACTCCTGCACTCTTCTGGGTCTGCCCCAGACTTACTGCACCACTTGAATTTTCCAGCCTCATCCCACTAGAGGGACAGCTGATTATGTTCAGTCCATGCTGAAGAGAGGAGCAAATTGGTAGATTTGTCTGAGCTGACCTGCTGGGATGTGCCAAGTTTTCTCTCCCTGCTCCGGGCAGGTATCTCCTCTGCATGTCCCTCCAGGGCCCCCATTCATGCTGTACCTGGGGCTTCAGCCTTAAAAACAATGGATCTGACTGTGATCACAGAGGAGGGAGGATTCCTGGTGATCTGCTCTGCACAGAGTGAAATGCTGCTGTAGTTAAAAAGCACAGCTTTTCCTAGCAAGGGTCAACAGACATGGGACAAGCCCCAGTCTGTCATTCCACAGTGATAAACAGTCTTAGATGTCCCCTTTTAATAGTAGGTCTGAATTCTTGAAAGCTCAGGATTTTTTTGGGGATGGAAAATGTACCTGTGGTATGGCTTCTTGGGGTTAAATACAGCCAAACCAACACAGAAGAGAGAAATTGCACAGCCAGCTCCAGTCAAGGGTGAACCACCAAATGGAAGCACTCCCACACATCCCAGTTTAGATACATTGATTGAGGACAGCAGCTCTAGGTTTTGGAGCTGAGGGTGATATGTTTGACCACCTGATGATTTATCTTAAGCCCATCTTTATTCCACTACCACCTCCTTTTGTGCTTTTGTGCATGTCTTCAAACCTCAGAGGACAGCAGGAGAGAGACAGCTCACCAGTGCTCCCAGGAGAAAGGTCACTGCTGTTCCCAGGATACTTTCCTGCAAAGAAAACCTCTGACATTTCACCTACTTTGTCCCTTAGGAGCCCGTCAGGGTGGCACCATGTGCCTCACTGCCAGCCGGCTGGAATCTCTGCCTCCCAGGCTGACTCCAGCTTGTGTCCTCTCTGCCTCCAGCAGACACACAGATAGAACCCTCTGGCCACTCTCTGGACGTGCATGAAGAGGAGAACACAAAACATTTTGGCAGCAAATTGTAGCACATCTGAGATTGTCTAAGCCCTGTAGAATTTGGCAAGAACACTTTGCTCAGCGTTTCCACGTGTCTGCCAAATGAAGCCCAAATGCCTTTCCCTACCTTTAATCACAGCATTTCAGAAGAATTTCCTAGCAAATGCACACAACCACGTATTGGCTGTGTCTTCTTCTCAGTTGGAGTTAATTCTGAGAATAATGGAGGAGCTTTATCTATTAATTAAAACTAATGACTTTATAAAATTGAAGATGTGTTAAACTTTTAAAGACTTGCATTGGAGACCAATAGGAACAGGCAATTTGCAAGCTGGAATAATAAAGGCAATTGCTTCGCAATGGATATATCCTGCTAGATGAAAGCCTCTACTAGAAATTGCAAAGAGAATTAATTGTGGCTGTTAGTTCTTAGATTAACCATGTTTACTACCCTATTTCAGAGGTGTGAATACTTACTTTGTACCATGAAAAACTGAGAAAGGGCATTTTCCCCTTCAAGGTAAAATCAGATACAAGTCATTGCAACAATTCCCATTTGTTTTCTTCCAATTGTTTCCAGATTGTGCCTACTCATTTTGCAAACATAAGGAGTCCAGCTGGATCCTTTATGCTCATCACATCCCTATCAGCAGTAAAAGCTCTGCTACCTTTAATGTCACAGCAGAGAACGGCACTGGGCCCAGGAAAGAAATGGTTGGCTGCCCAGAGAGCAGGCAGGAGTGATTGCAGTTGTACCAAGACTTTGGTGATAGTGGGGTGGGTAGCAAAAACATACTTGGGGATGTGTATCAAATCCCTCAACAATTTGCCAGACTCTTTCCAGATGGGTGACACAGGCTAGAAAAAAGAGCTGCTTCCATCACTCTGTGTGTGAAGGTGCCATTGCTGGCACTGCCCATCGTGGGGACACCGTGGATCAAACAGTGGGCACTCACAGGGGTGGGGTTTTGGAGGGGCAGCAGAGCTGCACTGGGCAGAGCTCTCATCACTGTCTGGCATATATGGCATTCAAGGGCCACCCCACTTCCAAGGACAACCAAACATTCCACCACCTGCTCCCAGCTCTCCTCTCTGCTCTGCCTGCTGGCTGAGTGGGGTGATGTTGAGTGTCTGCACTTGCAGACCATTCCCAAGGACCCATTCAAGACTGACTTTGGAAGAGCAAGGAGAAAAACCTGGTACCCTCTGATGTCAAGCAAGGATCTCAAAGTGTTAACTGTTCCCTCACTTCAGCTGCTGTGGGTGTCCCCAAACAGTCCACAGCATCTCAGCAAGCCACAGCAGCAAGACAGAGAGAGAAAAGCCTCTGCAAAGTGGGAAAAAAAGCTTCATGAATGTGTATGAATCTCCTCGTGGGTTTTCCAGTGCTTGTGGGCTGAGTGCAGCTTAGCTAGGATCTGTTTTGTTCAAAGATACATCCCAAATCCCATCTGCAGGCTGCACTTGGCCAGATGTTTCTTGAAGCTGTATGAGGCCAGCCTGCTGCCTGCTTTTGCCACATGTGCAGCCCCCTCCTGGGCTGCCAAATGTTTTGCCTGCAGAGATGTTTCCTCAGCTAGAGTTGGATTTTCCTAATTAACCAGACTGCTTTGTGTTCCTGCCTTTCAGAAACGATTTCTTCCTGCCAGCCGCTAAATCCGATGGTTGTAGGAAGTGTTTACATGGGAATAAAAATGGCAGACTGACAAATCCCTGGTGGCAAAGGTTTCTCTTACAGACCTTTCACACTGAAACAGGGAAAGATGAAGAGTATTGGGATGAGAGCCAGCCCTCCAATTGGTGTACTGAAAGTTAACTGGGCTTCTCTTTTCTGTGTAGTGGCTGTCAAGCATGAATTTAGCACAATGTCAAGAGCAGATTTCATGGGCTCAGCCAGTATTCACCATGAGCTGAGGGGCTGTAATAGAGAGAGCCTGAGAGCCTGGCAGCACGCAGGGAAGGGGTGCAGGTTTACTGCTGTGCCTCCAGCCCTACTTACTCTGGAGTCAGAGCTGTGTGGGGAAGTAGCAGTTCAAACAAAGGGATGATTTCTAAAACAAAAAGTGGCCTGTTTAGTTATTTAGAGAGGTTGTAGATTTTTATGTCCTTAATGACATTAAAATAGTGCTTTTTTTATTGTGGTAGGAGACTCATTGTGACCAGGGGCATAGAAGCACCTTAAGGTCTGTCTCCTTTAGCCTAGATGCCTTTCTGCATAAAGATCAGATGATCAACATGTGGATTCTGAACTAAATTCCTGACATCAGGCCAAAGAAGGCTCGGTGGATTCCACGTGTTGCTCTGCTCTCTGAACAGAAGTATGTCTTGCTTTCAGAAATGCAGACACCAGTGAAACAGGCTGTAGCAGAAACCCATCCCCACAGACCCGATTTCCCACCCCTTGTCACCATGGGAAGGCGCCCAGGAAGGCAGTGGAATCCCACTCACCTCACCCACCAGCAACCTGGACCCTGCTCTCCAGGCTGGCTGCAAGCAGAGAGATGCCCTGGCTGGTTTCCAGTCCATATAGTGTGCACACAAAAACATTACATTAGGTGGCATTTCTCCCACAATGCATGATGTCCTGTGTTTGCTGAAACCACCAGGGAAGGAGGCTGGCACGTTGTCGATTAAGAATTTGGCAGCTGAACTTCTTCCAGGGTCTCAGGGACATCTGAATGTCTCACTCATGGACTTTTCTCCTTCCATTTCTCCAGACCCATGGTGTTTCCTGATCTCTTGACAGCAGAGTACAGTTTCTCTTCTCATTTCTTGCCATGGGTCACACCCGTTGCTATTTTGTCACCTTCTCCCTACCACCTATTTATCACCCTCCCTCCTTAAGAGAGAAGCATTTACATGGATTAGTCAAGGAATCATCTCTGTGTGAATTGCTTCCTTAACACACAAGAGGTGGTAAATATTGACTGTGATTGCTGTAAACTTGTCAAGCCTCCAGCCACATGGGAGACAAGCCCAGGCTGTACTGCTGAGCCTGTGGTTGCAGGAGTGATAGCCTGAGCTACCTGGAGCTCAGGTTTGTGTGTGGGAGGACACACAGTGTTTACAGCTCCTGACTTGGGTGTCTTTTCTCAGAACTGCCCCAGGGAAGTTCCCAGGTGCCCATGGAGCTCTCCCAAATCACCAAGTGACCCTGGTTGCAGGGCTGTGTGGCAGCTGCTGGATGCCTGTGAAGAGCTGGCTGGCAACACAGCCCTGGCTCCTCTCCTTGTTTCCAGCTGCTACTTCAATTAAAAGTAGCTAAAAATATACAGATGCTCTCCTGATACTGCTTTCCATGTAAGCAAGAGGAGAGGGATGCTACACAGGCATGAATGAGAGGTGTACTAGCTTGTCCTCATCTGGGGACTGAGGGGTGGCAAGTCTGGATGAAGTTAATGTCTTCCCAGCTGCAGCCCCTGCAATGATGAGTTCAGAAAGCTCTCTGAGAAACAGACAGCCCCTTTCTGCATGATCAGCTGGGCAAGTGTCAGGCATCCAGTCAAATAAATCAGAGACCCCAGCCAGGCCCTGCCTTCAGAACTGCCTGTGACACTCAGATGGCACAGGAGCTTGGCTTGGCTGGTGGAACAATGCCTAGCTCCTCAGATCTGTGTCGTTCTCTCTCTCACAACTGCTTTACAACTCACAAACTCACATAGCTCTCCTAAATAAGTTCACTGGTGTTTGCTGGGTCCTCACTCTCACTCATGGTTATAGGAGTGTGAGATAATAGCAATGAGGATCAAGCCTAGTCAAGGGAGCCAGCTCAGGCATCAGGATCTCTGCAAGCATGTCCAAATGGGGATCAGAGTAGTGTGCAGGACACCCAAAGAAACACTCAGGTACCTCCTGTGCTTCTGCAGAGAGGCATCTTTCTCCTCTCCTTCAAGAATGCTGCATTTCTCTGGGGAGAATTTTTCCAGGCTTGCCAAGCAGAGTTGTCCTACTGCTTTTAAATTCCAGGCCACTGCACTGCCTGGCTGCATTGGTCAGAGCTCACTCTGCCTTGCAACTGCCTGCCAGGGATGGGCAAGGAAGGGTTTATAAAAGAGACCCAGCTAGAGGGTCCCCCAGGATTTGCAGCAGGTTACCTACAACACCTTTCCTCAGCCCTACTCTGAAACCCATGTTCTCCACTGAGTAATCCCAGGCCAAACTCACTGGGTGGTACAAACCTGTTTGGTGATTTGGGTGTGTTATTTGGAGTGTGAATAGATGTTCAAAGAACTTTCTCTTTCTGAAAGCAAAATTTTTTTAAAGCCTTAGACATTGTCTAGATAAGGAAGGTAAAGAATTCCTTCCTAGGGTACAAGAATTCCTTCCTAGGCAACCTCACAGAAAAACAGCAGTTCAAAATAGAAAGGCAGAAATCCTGTTCTTCAATATGGAACTTGTGCCTGAAAGGTACTGGCCCTGAAGGTTGTATCTGAGAAAACCCAATGCAAATGGTGAATGTTCTGGTACCTTTCAGCCTCAGCTTCCCAGCAGGTAGGCACGGGACAGAGAGAGACCTTCATCCCCCTCAGAGCTCCCACAGTCCAGCCGTTGGTCATGCCCCGTTGCAACCCAGTGGCATTGGGCTGGTGCATAGAGCTGGGAAGTTTGTTTGTGTCCCAGCCTGGAGGAGGGCAGGCAGCCCCTTCAAGAATGGTTAGGGAATGGAAAGATATTAGATGCTCCCCCCAAAATAGAAGGTATTCCACAGTGCAGAGCTTGGAGGTGCTGTCAGGATAAAAGCAGAAGGGAACAGCAGCATATGGTGAATTGCCCGATGCCAAGTGGAATTTTTCCAGTCGTGTTCGAGGAACTCAGGTCCAAGAGCTGCTTCGAAGGCTTCAGCTCAGAGCCTATATATAACCATGCTGAATCTGCTGGCAGCCA
>VYZU01037471.1:0-23806 GCA_013401355.1 Ceyx cyanopectus
CTGGCAGAGCCCCCCTGTGAGCCAGTTAATGCCCCCAGCGAAGCTAGGCTGGCTGTGTACCTTTCCTCTGCTCTGGCTGCTGGTTGTTGTGGTGGGGCAGGGGTCTGTTCTCCTTCTGCTGCCCCTCGTCCTTGTCCTGCGGCACCTCGGGGCTGTGGTTGAGCTGGTTCTCCCTGTGCAGCTCCACGTTGACCTTGGTCTCCACCCGGAGCCTGTGCTGGGCGCCGGGGTCCTCGCTGTCGCTGGCTGTCACACACTCTGTGGGCCAATAGGGTTTCACATGGTTGGGGAGGGGATCGACTGCAATGCAAAAGAACACTGGCTGGAGAACAGCTTTGGGTAGCCCCTCAGCTGCTGCCCAGACAGCCCTGCTGCCCGTGGATGAGGAGGTGTCAGATCACAGCACTCCTTCAGATGGCCCCTGCTGGACTGCACTGTCTCAGGGTGCAGCAACCCCCACCAGAACACCTGGTAGGATGGCAGGGTGGCCAGACCCCTCCCAGACAGAGAGTGTGAGGCAAACTGCCCTCTCAGCTCTTTGAGGAGGCTGGTCTCTGAAGGGTGAGGGCACCCAGGGCACGTTGTGCTGTGCCCGTGAAGAGCCACAGCACACAGCCTGGATGTTTTCCCCTTCTAGCTGACACCTTCAGGACAAGATGAACTATGCCCACAAGTGCCTGCACCCTGCCACACAGTACTGACAGGAATGGCAGCCACCTTTAGCTCCAGGACACCCCCAGCACCACTAAACCCACATGCCTGTATTGCATGAGGAGAGGCTGATGTTTCTTCCCCCTGCCCCTAAAACAACCAGCTGCTTCCTCCTCTTTCCTTCAAGTAAGACTTTGCTGGCTGGGCAGGGCCACTGCCAAACCCTGTGGGGCCAGCCCACCCAGCCCACCCTCTGCCTGGGCACTGTGAGTTGCAGGTTTGCTCAGGCAGTCACCCCTGAGCACAAGCCCTTGGAGAGAAAGGTGTGCAAGCCGTTGACACGAGGCTCTGTGCAGGAGGGCCCAGCAGCAGGGCAGCAATGCCCTGCTCTCTGCAGAGGGGAGCAGAGCCACGTCTCTGCCGTCCTGCTGGGGCACCTTTGGGCGTGCTGTGCAGCGGTCCGTGCTCGGTGCTCTTGGGAGCAGAGGTGTTCCACTGCTGCTCCTCCAGCCCGTCCTCCTCGCTGTCGGACGAGTGGGAGGAGGCGTAGGAGCTGCTGTGCTCATCCAGGGACAGCTCGCTGTCCGAGTCCGAGTCGTGCTCTGCAGGGGAGACCATGGACAGGGGCTCAGCACGTGCAGCAGGGTCTCGCTGGGGCCGTGCCAGGGGCAGCTCCCACCCCCCAGTGCACACAGCACTAATTCCCGAGGCTGTGCCACCCATACAAGCCCCTGTGGGAGCATCACCCAGAGCTCAGCCCCTGGGCAGGAGCCCTTCTGTGCACACAGCAGAGTGGGGCTGCTTTTCTCTCTCCAGTATGCACAGCAGTAAGTCCATAGGGCCTCAGTCCACACAACACATGGGGAAACCCAGTCAGCTCTACACACAGTGTCTGCCAGTGCACCTAAAACTGCTACAGGGCAACACAATTTAATGTCAAGGCCCAAAGGAAACCAAATCATTCAAGAGACACTGCTCTTGTGGTAGTACAAAGCACACAGCAGTGCAGGAGGGTATTGCCTCTGGGTCTCCAGCATCAAGAGATCTCCCATTAAAAATCAGGAGCAACAGCATGTGATTTGTGGGAAAGAAAGGGGATGCCAGAGACTCCCAACAGCTGTGACAGATGTCAGATTAAAACTGCCCCATCACGAGAAGCAGATCCATGGCTGGACTTGATGATCTTAAAGGTCTCTTCCAGCCAAATAATTCTATGATTCTATGATATTTCCAGTCCAGGATTCCCTAGCAAGGCAGGCACTGCACAGCCTGTTATGCCAGCAGTGTAACTGGAATGGGACAGACCGTGTCAGACTGTCTGCTCTGCCCATCACAAAAGGGTTTGGAGAGTGCTGATAAGAAGGTGTACAACTTGCATAAGCAGGTCAACACGTTTAGAAGTAATTCTTACCATTGGATTTTGATGGATTCCTGTGAAAAATGGAGGAATCTGCTTCAGTTTGACCAGCCCTTGCTTGACTTGAGGATCCACTGAGCTTATGAGCAGCCTCATCCCTTTAAGAATGAAAACAGAGGACAACATCTTGGTCACTTGACTGATCTTGGCAACAAGGCAGACACACAGATGAGGCTCTGCTGGCCAAACACAGGCAGCTGCAGTGGAAGGTTGATGGTCAAAGTGGCCACTTGCACAGCAAGACACCAGTTACCCTGAGGCAGCTGCTGCCTTTGGCCACACCAATCACCCTCTGATGGTAAGAAGCTGAACTGCAGTCCCTGAGACAGCTCTGAGCTTTAACAGACAAGCAGCACAGCCCATAAATTAACTCAACAGTGACACTGACTCCTGCACTGCTGAAACTCCCCACCAAAGGTGCATGCAAAAGAAAAGGCACGGAAGAAAATGACAGTCCCATCAAACATTCGACCCCCAACACTCCCATTTCCCACAAGAGCAATGAAAAGGGAAGGGCAAGCACCTGGAAGCCATGCACCTGCCACCTGATTACCTGAGGATATAAGCAAGGTAGCTACTGTGGCTCTTGGCTGACCTGACCGTGCTCTCCAGGGAGGCCGTGGACTCCCCCAGCGTGGTGCGGTACACGTTGGGCTCCTCCATGTAGGTGTTGTTACAGTTCAGAGACCTCTGAGGGGACAAACAGCACCACTGAGTGACTCACAAGCCCTGCTACCCGTGCAGATACTGGGTTTTGAGGGAAACAAGTGGGGTTTGATGTTGAGGAAGAGAATTCTTTCAAATTAAAACAGAAAAGAATGGAGAGGCTCTCAGTCACCTTTTCCAAGGCTCTGAAAGCAATCAGAGACTTAATTACATTGTTCATTTAATTATGGACAAGACACCTACGAGTTTATTTTAGGTAACAAAGCAAGGGGATGTTTTTCCTTACAGTTAATAACGTAGCTCTTGTTGCAGTGGAATCATCTGGAAGAGGTTTCTTCCCAGTTAAAGTGTTCTTCAAGTGTTTCCTGACTTCTTTGTTAAATACACAGTGGAAGAAGAAAATGAACAGCCCCTGGATCATTTTAGAGAGGGGAAGAGTAAGTGTGAATGAGCAGTTGCTACCAGACTACAAACACAGAGCTCAGAGAATGAAACAAGACCCAGACCCCAGTTCATGGCTGCAACAGCAGTAACTACTTCATGGTTTTGCCTGGAATGGCATTGACTGATCTCCTACAGCTTCACAATTTGATTCCAAGTCCCAGTGTGCAGAGAAGGCCTGGGAAAATACACAAAGAGTGTGCTTCCCCAGGACTTAAGAGAGCAGAGCCTGTGGTAGGTGTCACCCTCCCTTGTTACTGGGGAAGAAACTTTCTACTCAAAATATCCACTGGAGACCAAAATGTCCCACTGGAAGATGCTGCAGAGTTTCAGGGTTGTACTTGCAGTAAGATACTAGAGCTTTTCACACTGGTGATGAGACAAAATCACTAATATCACATAAAAATTCCACAGGCTGTAGTGAAACCCCCTGGAAACTCTATGGTGTGCCCTTAACAGTGTTGTTCAGAGAACTTCATAAAGCCTGAGAGGCATGGAGAGATAGAGGGGACAGAGTGGTCCCTCCTCCTGCCCCATGCATTCCTTGGTTCAGCAACACCATGGGAAAGGCACTGAGCTCCCCAGGGTGGGCAGGTTGGCTGCCAGGAGCACATCAGCTGCTGTTGCTGGGGCAGGGGGCACACACGTGTGCACTTCCAGATGGCTTTGCTCTGAGGGAGCTCTGCAGCTGCCAAACTGGTACAGTCTGGGTTGGAGATACAGCACCAGAAGCCAATTATGAAGCTGCAGCTGTACCAACATCACAAGATGCCTTCATTTCATGATTTCAGCCAAAGCAATTGACTTACAGTGACTTTAAACTTCAAGCTCACTTTCTAAACACTCAATCACATGTGATCTTAGCTGGTATTGGCACTTTGGGATTACTCATTAATAACATTCGCATCAGGTCTTTAAAAAGACAAGTTCAAAGAAGGCAACGATGTGAAACACCACATACCACTGAGCCTCTCTGGGCAGCTTGGGAGGAGTATTCCAGCTCCTGACTTTCCTCCCTCTCAGGTTATATTTAATTTAATTTTAGGCTTGTAGAAGCCTGGTTTTACAGCCTGAGTAAGTGTATTTATTTCAGAGCACACCAGTTGCAGTGGCAAAACAACCCTGCTCCAGGCTGGCCTGTTTGTTGTGCTTCCGGGGCATGGACAGTCACCTCTGGAGGAGACTCACCTTATTTTATATATTATATATAAGGAGACTTCTTTTCCTCTCTGGCTGCAGTGTGTTGTGCTGTAGCTCCCAAGTGTCCTGCTAGCAGCAGCTGCTTTAATACCACAGGCACTTGCCATGACAGTCACTGCTACCCTTGGTCACGTTCAGATTGTGACTGATGTGAAGCTTCATGACTATTTCTGGGCCAGCTCTCCTACAAATAACTACTTTATGTGTCTTTAATCAAGAAGTGTGTACAGCAGTACTGGCAACCCCACAAAACTCCATTATTTAACTCATTTCCTTAAACAGTAATTTGTGAGAGCTTTGAACTTAGAACCATCCACTCTGGGTGAAGAAAAACAGTCTTTTGTTTGCTGTAGCAACAGACCAACTGGTAATAAGCACCCCTAAGACAATAACAAAGATCTTGCCTCTAGAAAGACAGAGGTGTAATTGCCTGCTGTTATTTATCTGTCACAGGTAGAGCATTTATCTTTAGAATGACTAAAAGTGAGAGAAGCAATTACTCAAAGTTATGGCTTTGCTGAAAAGAACCCTCTCTGAGAGAACAGAGCAAAAATCTTAGTTATCACATCTGAAGTTATCTCAAGTTTAGCAGGTTTTTGGAGCTGTGTGTGCAGCAGCACACTTACCTGCAGGCAGCTGAAGATGGCAAAGAGATAGTGGAAGGTCATGACGTCGCTGTTGACGGCCAGCAGCCCCAGCAGCCAAGTGGCACTGATCAGCAGCAGCAGCAGGAAGGCTGTCCTCAGCACGGAGCTGGGAAGCAAACACAGGCATCTGCAGTGTGCCAGGACACCAGAGAACACCCCAACTCCTCCACAGGGGCCCAACAATTCAGCAGCTGGAAAGGTCCTTTGGGAGAGTTAAGGCAGCGTTCGCCAGCTCCCAGCTCTCACTGCACCAGCCAATGACAGCATATTCAGGTCAAAAAAAGGTGATTTCTTTGCATGTTTGTTTCCAAGGTTTCCTTCAAAGAAACCAGGCTGCTTGCCAAGCCCATGCTGTTCAGCCTTGTTGACTCTGAGGAAGAGATCTGGGCACTAAATGGCCACACTGCTCTCATTGCTGTTTGTCAAGGTGACTCTCACGTTCCTTCTCCACAGTACAGCCCAAGATTCTGGATCGAGGGCACTCAAAGGAACACTTGTTGCTTAAAACCATTATTTCTACAGACACTTGCAAAAAATGGTCACAATTCTAGTGGCAAAAGTTTTGTGTTGGGAGTAAAAGAGCTGCCATCAAGTAGTGATTGTACTCCTCTTTATCTAAGGAGGTTTAAAAAAGAAACTGAAAAAAATACCCAAGAACCAGGGCTGAATAAACAGCTAGAAGAAGTCTTTTGAAGTCTCATGCAGTCACCTATCTGAAAAAAAAACCCCAAGGGGCTGTCTTGCCACTAGCTAATCACATTTCAGTTCACAGGTAGGTTCTGAGCTTTGGGCAAAGCAGAGGTTACTGGTAACAAAATCACAGAGTGTCAGGGGTTGGAAGGGACCTAGAAGATCATCTAGTCCAACCCCCCTGCCAGAGCAGCTCAGGAAAGTCTGGAGGTGAAGTGACTGTGGTGGAGAGTGTGGTGAAAGATCTGGAAGGACCACGACACCACCCAGAGACCAGACCTTTCCTTCTCCCACCCCTTCTCCTGCCTGTTCCTGGTGGTGGGGCAGGTTTTACAGAGCCTCCAAGGGAACCCAGGAGTAGCTGCTTGTGAAGCAGCACCACCTCTACCAATGTTGACTATCTCATCCAAATAATTTATTTCCCACCCCAACACTTGTTTTTAGGCAATCCTGTCCCTTTATTTTTCCCTACCAGAACCTTTTCTACATGTTTCTGAACTTACCCAACTCCATGCTTTTCAAATGACCGTTGCCTTCCTCTGCAGGATGCTCTCATTGCTAGTGTGAAGATGACAGTGTTTATCTGGAAGGGAAATGGGAAGAACAGCATGGATTCTCTCTCATTTGCTAAGAGCTCAGGCTTCAATGAAAATGCAATTCTTATCCTAAAATGCTTTATGGTGCCAAGAATATTTTTCTTTCAATTTACAGGTCTCTGAGTTCCAAGATTCATCTCATTTCAAGCCAACACAGTCAAGAACACACTTGATGGGGATGAAGCCAAGTAAGGCAGCCCTATGCAAAGAGGCTTGAGTGCCAGATAAACACTCAAGAATGGCTGTTCTCATCCAGCCCAGAGCCCACACAGCCCAGCACCCTGTTTCTGCTAGGCCAACCCACACTACAATAATATAGCAGCAGAGCAAACATACAGTGGTGATTCCTCTGAATACTCCTTCAGCTTCCCCCGTTTCCACAGCTGGGATGCACTAAGTGGAGTGGGGAGTTTGTACTCCTCCCTCCCTCCAACCAACCCTTCAAACATGGACTGGAAAAATCAATCTGTTTCTGGTCATACAGCCATTGCTCCACAAGCAACCTTTGCACTGGCAAGCAACCCTCTGGTTTCCAGGAGCTTAGCTCATGTCTTATGTGTTTAAGCAAGAGACAAGCTCGAGTACATCAGCTTCAAAGGTAAGGAATACAGTTGCTCTGCAACAAACAGAAAAAGCAAGAAAGGATGGCTCCAGAAGCCAAATCCCCCATACTTACAACTACGACAATTACAATGGGCCCAGCAAAGCTCCAGATAAGGGTGTCATGAACAGACAACCAGCAGAAATCAGGGTTCCCATAGCCTTGTGGATCCAGACCAACAGCAAGCCCTGGGTGGAAAAAAGAAGAGAAACTGAATCAGAAGGGTGCTGCTGAGAGACTGTATTTCCAGGCACAGTTTCAAGTCCCTGTCCAACAAGCAAAATGATAATGGCAAAATGTGTTCCACAAGTCTAGGAAGTCAAAATCAAGGCAAATATTCAAATAAAAGCTTTATAAATCAAAACCCAACTCCATAGCAAATGATACCATGAGCTTTGCCTATCAGAACAAAGTCAGACTGCATAAAAATGACAATAAATGCAAGTCCCAAATTAATTCTGTTTGAGCACAGTTTTATAGCAAATTCACACAGTGTGGTGATGAAGCCTTGAGGGTGAGTGACATGTTGAGGAATTTCAATAAGCCTGTGCAGCAGAATGAAATGAATCATAACTGAGGAGATGTCTATACTACACCAAAAAAAACCCCCAGTGCATTCTTAACTGCTGTGAGCTTGCTGTCACTAAAATAACACCAGAGACAAAGGAACCTGGGAACTCACAGGAGTTAACCACTTGAGCTCACGTGGGATTCCTTCTGAGCTGCCATCCCACGTCCCTCACCTTGCTTTCAGCACTGTTTGAAAAGGAATTTGCTAATGCCCTCAAGGCAGTTGAGTGGAGGAAACACCTTTTACTGGTTTATTTCTCAAAGCCTTGACAATTCCAAGAAAGTCTCTGAGTCCAACTCCACCTGCTGATTTACAATGCTGCTTGATTTGGGGCCTGCACCTATGGCAATGGACTGGGATTGCTGTCTTGGACCTGAAAAATCACAGAATGGACAGGCTGGTCTCCAACCATCACATCACCTACAAGTCCTTCTCTGTTTATAAAAAGTTTCAGAGGGGCACTTTCCCCAGCTGATTTTCTGACCAGCCATATCAGGAAATTCTCTTCCACACGCTCCAGAGCCCGGCCAGCTCCTGTGCAAAGATCCTTCTCCTCCTTGGAGACATGTGCACCCTGTCTGCAGAGCAATTCCTTCTTCAGGACACAGAAACTGATCCCCACGAGGCCCAGGGTTGATGGCACAGTAAATGGCTGCAGCATGGCAAGGGGGGCACCTGCTGTGGAGCGTGCGGCCTGCCTCGGGCCTGCGCTCCAGGCTGCCAGCTGCACTGCTCTCCACAGGGACAACTCATCTGTCTTAATCAACAGATGATTTTTTTAATTGAAGTCCATGTGCTTTGATGAAAAGACTCTGAAAAAGGGAGAAGTAGCTGTGTTTCACTCTTGTTGCTTAAAGCTGGCCCACAGCCCATGTTCACATCTGGTACAGGCCTCGGCCTATGAAAACTGAACCGGGCCTTTGGCAAAGCGGGGGATATCGGATCTGCTCTCTCTGACATGTGGAATGAGATAGGACTGGCCTCTCTCCCTGCTCCCACTGGCCCTTCCACCACCCCTTCAGCAGCTGCCATCCAGAAAGAATTAGCCAGAAATGATTAAGGGACCATAAAGTATTTTATACAGATGTAATTCTACAGACACAGTCTGTTTCCCAAGACTTGATTTCCCCATTAGCGAGACTTAAACCACAGTTTGACCAAACATCTGTTTCTAGGAGTAACTGGCAGACAGCAGCATTTTCTCATTCTCACAATCCTACCCTACAGCTCTCCATTAAACAAATGGGGCAAATGTCAATCTTCAGCCATGTGCAATTTTACTGCACTTAACAACATATGAAATAAAACTTTACTCAAAGGCAGAATTAAGACAATGTGAAAAACGTATTGGCTGTCTGAGGAGAGAACTAACCTGTACTGAACAACACTGTGTTTTGGTGTTATGGTTTCTGAAGTCACACAGAAAAAAACCCCATATATTTTAAGTCTAACTTGTTCCATAAGATTTTTTCCAAGTGTATATGAGTGATAGCTAATTTTTGGATCTGAGAGACAACTAACTAAACCTCTGCCATTGCTAACAGCATGTTGTTATCTGTACAGATAAAAGCAATTGGATAAAAGTTAACTGTCTGCCTATGATCTGATTTCCCATATGGCAACAGATAGATGTTGAAACAGTCAAACCAAAGAGCCCCACTCCAACTGTTCTGTGTAACATGCTTCCCAAGGAGCTGTCTGTCTGAATTAATGCAGCACCATGTGCTCAGGGTAGCTCTGGAAATGTCTGACTGCAAAAACAGGCATGGGGAGGGTGGAGATGGATCTGCTCCTGTGGATGGAGATGGATGTGCTCCTGTGGATCACCCTCAATCAGTTTAAGAGATTACTGCCTCCAGCTTCTCATTGCTTTTCCTCAACTGCAAGTTATTGCCTTTGTATGTGAAACCAAGTAAAAAAGCTGCTTGAGTATTCCCAGATCATTTTTATGCCTAGTAAAACAGAGCTGCTGAAATCCCCTTCAGGGAGCATTTACTTCTGGTCCAGTGTAGGCAATGGGAATGTGCAGTGAAGGGCAGGAATGTCCTGAGGGCAGCATCTCTCCTGAGGCCACTGCAGCTACCTTCTGAGACACTGTGTGCCCACGCTCTGAGCACCTGCTCTGGTTGCAGATGTCCCTGCTCTCAGCAGGGGTGAGCTCTGGAGCTCCCTTTCACCCAGAATGTCTATGATTCCCAGATGCCAGGGAAGGGAAAGGCAGCTGTTTTGGGGTGTTGAGGGTACCTGTGATGATGGCAGGAATGCCCCAGCCAACGACGTAGTAGAACCGCATGTGGCCGTAGTTGATGTTCCTCACTTCAGTCAGCATCCTGTAGATGTGCAGCTGCTCCACAAACATCCATGCAAAGGTGCTCATGTAGAAATAATGCAGGAGGATGGCAATCACAGTGCACACAAACTGCAGGCAGAAAGGGCAGGACAATTAGAGTTGCTCTTCTGAATCACGACCCGGGGAGACACCAGCTCCAACGTGCTGCTGGAGGTCAGTGCAGTAACAACGTTTAAGCAGAACAAAGATACTGCCATTCAATAAGTTTTTGAGAGCTTCAGAAAAGCTGTTAATATTGTGAAAGCCTTAAAAAAAACCCAAAATTATGCGTCCTGTTGTAAGTCTAGTTCAGTTTTACCCCATCAGCCCAACAGGCTTTTGGTCACTGCTTTCACCCTCCACATTCTACAGCTAATTTCTTATACATATATTTGCTACAAAGGTGACAATTTGGGGTACTCTGAACAATTTTTTTCTGCTCACAGAAGAGAGGGCTGGCAGAGCTTCTGGTGCAGAGCAGGAGGTGGGGATGCTCCTACAGAGGCTGCAGGCAGACCCTCTGCCCTGCCTCGCGCACAAAGCCACTAGACCCAGTTCAGCCACAGCCTCTCAGCAGCACCAGCTAAACCAGCCTCACTCCAAAGCCAACAAACTCCTCCTGAGAATGGCCATCTCAGCCCTGCACTGACTCACTGCCTCCCCTTCCACACCAGTGGCCATCCTATGGCTTCTTCTGCTACTTCATTCTTTCCAGAGATAGAGATCTCTCTCCAAGGAAATGTGCTACTTTGGTACAGTTTTGTTTTAAAGTAGACCATGGCTTGTGCCTGATATTTCCAGTCCCAGGTACAGATCTGGTTTTTATCCTATGTCAGCAGCACAAAGTGAACCACTCAGGTCTGTCATGCAGAGAGCAGCAAGAATGAAGCACCTGCTGAAACAAAGACCAGGTCCTTAGTGTGACTGGGAGCAAAAGCTACTGACTGGGAGCAAAAGCTACTAACTGGTGGCTGAAGTCATCTTGGTGACTAAATGTCCACCCTGAGATCTCTGATCTTCACAGACTTGCCTTTCTGCAGCTGCTCTCCCTCCCAAATCAGCAGTTTGGTGGGTGAAGACAGAACAACCACAAGCACCTGACCCCTGCACTGAAATCTCAGCCAACCTCCTTTCAGAAGCAAAGGGTTTGCTTTAGGATCTGTTGATAAGCTTGAATTAAGAGCACTTTGTGTAAGCATTCAATTTTTGTTTCAAAATGTTTTACATTGTGTTTTGGAGCCTTTTGTTCCCCTGCTTTTGGATCCTGGCATGTTTTTTTGCTGTTCTTTTCATGGTGTAATGCTCAGGAACATAAGTATCCCTGTTGAACTTTGCCGAGCGAAGGAATCGTGCAAAGACTGCCAACCTTCTGGGTTCACTCAGCCTCATTCTAACACCAAGTGCTACTGAAAGGGTAGCTCACCAAAGAAAAGACCTTTCTTCCCTCTAAGCAAGCAGGGCTTTTTCTGTTCCCACTTGCATATGAATATGAGCAGACTGCTGCCCTGAATGTTACCTTTCTCAGGTAAGAAAAAAGAAAGAAAATATATCACTTTCCATCAATAGTCCAGAGAAAGATTAAAACCTCACCCAGAAATGTGACTGTTAATTTACAGAAACCCATAAAAGCCAGGCTGGGTGCCAAGCAGTGCAGCATTATTTGTACTCCAGCATTCTTTACCTCTTTATGTTCATCAGAGCATGACTCGTTAGACAACTCTCATTCCATACAGACAGATGAATAATTGTCTCAAGTAGACATGGCTTACAGCCCTCCTAACTTCTCAAATTGACTGGGTAGGCTGAAAGGAGTGGCTTTCTGCCTTACGAAATAGATTCTGTAACTTAAAGAGCTCTGTAAACAGGTTAAAAGTCTGGGGTGTTTCAGTGAGTCCTGGTAACAGCTCAGGCACGATCACACCTTGAGCCCCAAAGCATGACAAAGACAAGGAGCAAAAGAGAACAACCTCACCAAGTACAACCATCAGTATTTGTGTCCTTACTGTAATTAAACTGTTTTACTACTCTTACAAACCTCTGCTTGGTGCTTCATGGTATCATGACAGGAATCTGGGACTGAGGAGCCATCAAACTGCATTACTGCTGGTAAGAGTCTGTAGGGATGTGCGTGTGCAACATGCACATTAGCATGGGCACAGCAACACAGTCAGCACGAGGAGAGGTCTGGGCTTCTGAGCTACCTGCTGCAGGAGAAACTGGAGAGTCTCCTGCTCAACACACAGAGCAAACCTAGTCTAGGTGACCCTGCTCTGGCAGGGGGGTTGGACTAGATGATCTTCCAGGTCCCTTCCAATCCCTAACATTCTGTGATTCAAACCAGAAAATGTACTGATGGAAAGGAAGGAAGAAATCCGTGTTCAGGGCTCGGTTCCTGGGATGAGCCTTCAACAGGGCTGCTGTTAGTCTCTGAAAGTAAGATACAGTCCCATCTCCTGGCACTATTAAATGTGTAAAATACACTAGAATATATTGTCTGCTGGCTTCCAAATGACTTGAGGCCAAGAAGCAGGGAAGTGTGAGCAGGTAAAAGCCCTGATGTAAAGGCTGAGAAGAGCTGTGGGCAGTGAGCAGAGCAAGTCCTACCGGGTTGTCAGTCTGGTTGATGCCAATGAGGAAGACCAGCTCAGAGAAGAAAAGAGCAGCCACCAGGTTCTTGTGGATGCTGTGCAGGTTGGAGCGCAGCGTGCGGATCAGCACCAGCAGGATGAAGGTGATCAGCAAAGCCACCAGGGAGATGGACACAGTGGTGTAGGTGACAATCTTCAGAGGCAGCACCTCCCCGTTCTGGAATGAGACAGGACCTCTGTGAGCTTCTCCCTCACTCAGCTCTGCTGCTGGGGCTGTCAGTGGTTTCCTCACCACTGAGCCCAGGCAGAGACTGCGTGGTGATGTGTGATGCCATCTCTCAACTCACTCAGTGTGGAGTGTGTATGGGCAGCACCAAGTGGGTGAGAAGCTCCTGTGGCAGACCAGACAGTGGGTGCAATGCCCTCCTGACACACTGCACCGTGGTGCTCCGAGTGCTGCCCCAAGCTCAGGCTCTGAATCAAAACACCCAAGCAGAGAAGTCCTCACCCACCTCTCTCTTGGAGATGTCCATCAGCACAGCAAAGCTGGTGACGTGGTTGCACTGGCAAGCAATATGGCTCTGGTTCCTGGAGAACAGCTCACACCCTCTGGAGGACCAGGCACCTGTCCCACCAATCCTGCAGGGATAAAAAAAGTCCTTTTTGAAAGCCAGACTCAGATTTCTCTGATCTTGAGTCATTATTTCCCTACACACTGCTTGTAGAGCTCTCACATGAACTATGCTTCAGCAATAATGTTCCAGTGTTCCTCTGAAAAGCACACAAGAAAGGTTAAAGCCAGAAACTGATTTTGTATCAGAACATCTCTTGTATTAATGCTGTGGAGGAAACACTCCCTTAAAAATTTGGGAACATCACTGACTTCAGAAATTATATTGCATAAATATTAATTATTCTGTTCTGAAGTTAATGAGTAATAAAAATAGTCTTGTAGTTACTGAGTTTTAAATAAGATATCTTCTAATTATAGATGGCTATATACAATAGATGGCTATATATGATAGCCACCTTCTCCATTCAGCAGTACAAAGTTTGTTAAACAGTTTTAACATCACTTTCTCTCACTTTGCAAAAGCTCTTCCACTGCATGCAGTTTAAGAGCTGCTTTTCACTGTGGCTGCAGGAAGATGTAACACAGACAATGCCACTGAAGTTGCCAGCACATAACTCACAGATTAATCACTTTACAGCTATTGAGCTCTTCAAGCCCATACCATGTTTAAAAACTGATGGAAAAGGACCTGCCGTGCCCTCATAACAGAATCATCTGTACACACAATGGAGCAGTTTATTATGGTGAACACAATAGATTCCTGTTGCCTCTTCAATCCTTTCAGTGATATAATCTCCTGGAGCTTTTGAGCAGGAGGCAAACAGTTCCTAGGTTAGTTTGCCCTTTGATTTCCAGTATCGGGTATGGCCTTTTAATGGATTTTTCCATGGGTTTCCTGGAGTTTTGGGGTTATTAGGAAACAAGCAACAGCCACTCCTCTAAGCTTGGGCAGATAATATCACCTTACCACTCTAGACCTGGTTTTAAGGTTGAACACAGCATTATAGATGCAGCAGCTACAATATTGTGAGATCATGCAGAGTGTGCAGTTGCCTCCCAATGTATTTTCTCTCTTACCCACTCTTGATCTCCAACAGGAGTGTGTTGTTTCCACACTGCCACAAACCCAGCAAAACACCTATGAGCATAGAAAAGCTCTTAACCTTTCACACAGCTGCAAGAAAAAATGTCTCTATCTTTACTGAATACAAAGGCCTGAGTGAGCCATTTTCAGAATATTTAACCTTTCCCTCCTAGAGGCTCAAACACTCTCCTTATGTTCTGCTTTTGTGTTACAATTGCTTCCTAACGACTGGGAGAGGTCTAAGGTCCCAAAGAAGGTATTTCCTCTCCCTCCAGTTTTCCACTAAAAGAAATGGAACCAAATCCATAATGTTGATGGAATGAGCTTCTTTTCAGTCTTGGGTTGACTTTTGATTCAAAGATTTGAGATTCAGAAGCTTATGCTCTTTAGTCCTGTAATTTTAATTGTACCTCAGTCCTCCTTTTAACCAATTGGAAGACTTGGGTTTGTAATTTTCTGCACTGGTGCCTGGCTGAGGCATCAAGGGTGGGTGCCTCCTTGCCAGGTACTCCAGGGTGACTGGAGTGTATCAGAAGAACTGAATCTCCTGGAGATGCCCTCCTGTAAAGAGGACATGGAGCAATGAGAGTGGTGAGTTAGGGATCTCAGGAAGAGTCACGGAGTCAGACAGTGCCTGTTCAGATACCCATCTGTGGGCAGAGAGCCTGAGCAAATACAGCATCACAGAATGGTAGGGATTGGAAGGGACCTAGAAGATGACCTAGTCCAACCCCCCTGCCTGAGCACAAGGAAGTCGTGGGGTTTATTACTGGTTTATTACTGCTGGGTGCAAAATGAACCTGCAGAACGGCACCGTGCTGTTAGAAACTACGTGGATAATCCTTTGTTTGGGGAGTTATGGTGATGGTTTTCATTGTTCTCTGGTTGGTGAGAAATGACTGCATGGCTCTACTCCACCAGAAAGGAGTGGAGCACAAGCTGAGCAAAAAGGGGTCTCCTCCACAACTTCTCTGCTACTGGGACAGCCTCCCCACTCAGCCTGAGAGCGAGCGGGACACGTACGTGATGGAGTGGTTCCAGAAGACACAGACAGGCTTTGTTCTCTCCTCTGTCTCCAGCATGGCATACTCCACGATGATGGGCTTGTCCAGCAGGTTGGGGGGCAGGCCCCCCTGGCTGTGGATGGCTGTGCTCACCACGGGCGTGTTAATGACGGGGCGGTTGGGCAGCCTGCGGGAGGAAATGGGGTGAGCTAGACATGCACAGCACTCAGCCTGCACCTTGCAAGGGACAGGCTAGCAGCTGCTCCCCCAGAGAGGAGATGCACCCTCAGCCTGCCACACGGCTGTGCTGCCAAACTGCTGGCACTGCTGCCAGGGTGCTGCCCACAGCATGCCAGAGGGGCACAAGGCACAGCGCTGCCGTTCGGTCGGGGCAGCAGCAGCTCTGCCAGCCCCACACCCCCAGAGCAGGTGGGAGAAGGGGTGTGCCCAGCTGCCAGAGGAGGGGGGTGATGTTTACCTCAGGCTCCGGCGGTCAGGGTCGTAGTTCTCGGGCAGGAGGTGTCCCAGGGAGCGGTAAATGATCACCATGGCAACCGTGTGATGGGCGGGATCATCGGGGTGCCTCCTCCTCCTCTTGGCAACGGCACTCCCCGGGTTCAGTGCATCACTGCTCCCCTTAGGGGATGACCTTGGATTTGAAGGCTTCATTGTAGGCACTGCTATGGAAGGAGCAGAAATAGTAAGTTCTTCCCACATACCTGTGGGTTTGCCCTGCCAGGAAGCAGCAGTGCCACTGTGGTCACTCCAGGCTTGTAGCACTGGTGCTGTACTTGATATTCTAAATAAAGTTCTAGCACATTTCATAGCTGTGCAGCTCATAGCCACTGAGCCATGAGTTGCCACTTAGTCTGCTTAGAAAAGAAGCCATTTCTAACCTAGAAAATCCCTAACATAATGGTCTGTATGATTGCAGGAGAACATTAAAACATATGTTTGTTATTAAAGTGCATGTACCTTTATCAATAGCAAAGCTACTGTGATGAATACAACAGGTCATGTGGGATTCTGTCACATCATGAGCTTTCAGTTTTGGCAGTATCTCTTAAAATTCACACTTCCTTTTATTTACAGAAAAAAGTCATACAAGCCTGTGCCCTGTTTCTGAGGGAGAAGTCCTCAAGTTGTATTAACTTATTACCACCTGTTATTTTCACAGGTGGTGGTTCCTCTCAGCAATCTTGGGGTACTTCAGAGGCACTAGGAAGTAGGTGCTTCCACAACTTTTCTCCCTCCTCATCAGTCTCCTGCACAGCTCATCACTTATTTGCTGTCTAGTTCTGTTCATCTCCCACCCCCTCCCTCCACCTCTGCAGGCACCAGGGGAAAGTGGCTGTGAGGCTTGCAGGTTCCCATCCTGGTGGGAATGGAGGCAGAGCAATTCCCTGGCCTTGACAGGGAGGAGAGGGGCCTCGAGAGAGACCTGACAGACAGGTCCAGCCAGTTACACAGCCCCTTGTCACTGCTGCAGGCAAAATCCCTCTCAAGTATGTGCAGCTGCTCCTGGATCTCACCCTGGGACCACTCTGCTTTGTCAGGAATCATCCTGCCCCCCAAACAGCAGCAGCAGGATTTTACCTTTCCTGTCTGAGGGTCTGAACAACGTATCAGGGAAGACAACAGACGACTCCAGATCTTTTGGATAATCTTCTTTAATCTCATGGAACCGTGGCAGCCGAGCTCCCGTGAAATTGGACTTGTCAAAGATGTCAACAGCAATGACTGGGGGGAGGAAAAGAAGTTTCCCATAAAATTAACTTCAGTGCTTTCAAATGTGATAGGGTCAATGCAGGTTGGACCAGGTGAGCCTAGAGGTTCCTTCCAGCAGGTGTTCTGTGATTCTGTACATGGCATGTTCCAGTGCAGGGAAGGCAGAATGTGCTGCCTCAGAAATGCAGTTTTGCACCTGTCACACTGCAAAGTCAGGAAAGGAAAAGAACCTGAATTTACCTCAGACTGCTCCTTAGTCTGCCAGCTCCTCTTCCTCTGCCCTAGCAGCTCCTCTCTGGCTCACCTCACCAGCTCTGCCCTAGCAGAGCTATAGGCCTATCTCTCAAGCTCATGCCTTCTTACTTGGAAAGAGCTGGTTAAAAAAAATCAGGATTTACAACCTGCAAGAAATCCTGTGTTTTGTTTTTATCTCACTTCAGTTTGGTTAGAATACTGAGCATACTTTTTTTGACAAAAACATTTTGAAAGTCCTGAATCAAAAGTATTTCAATTTTGGTTTGTTAAACAGAAATCCAAGTACTGGAGTTTGGCTTAGCCTGACAATAATCTCCATTCCCTGGAGGATTATTATTATATATTCCTGAAGCAGGACTTGTGCAGCTTGACCGACTCACACTTTTGCTTTTTATGCCCCTGTGACTGTGAAACACCCTGTGGACCAGCCTTGTAGGCAGAGGTGAAGTCACCTTTTTTACCAGTGGTTGGGAAAATAAGCTTTTTGTCACTTGAGTCCTTCTTCAGGTCTGAAATAAAAGCAGCAGCTTTGAAAGCTCAATACAGGTGCAGGCTGATGACACTTTAGACCAGCTCTGAAAGAAGCAGCAGAGAGCAGTGCTGCTTGGGAGGGACCTCTGAAGGTCCCCAGCTCAGCCTCTCCCACACAGAGCACAGCTAGCAGCAGATTAAATCAGCTCAGACTGTTGGTACCTGGACCTCAGGGACACCATGAGGTGCCCACAGGCCTGCAAGTGCAGGAGCTGCTGTCTGCTTGCAAGAGGAGGCATTTGCTGTGACAGGCTGGTGCCCTGGTACATGTGATGTTTGTCAGGTTAGCCCCACAGCTGCTGTTCCCAAGGCTCAGCACTGGGCCCAGTTCAGTTTAGTATCTTCATCAGTGGTCTGATGAGGAAACTGAGGGCACCCTCAGCAAGTCTGCAGATGACACCAAGCTTGCAGACACCACCAAGGTGGGTGGGACTGTTGATCTGCTTGAGGGTAGGGAGGATCTACAGAGGGATCTGGACTGGCTGGATCAATGGGCTGAGCCAGGTCCTGCACTTGGGTCACAACAACCCCAGGCAACACTCCAGGCTGGGGGAGGAGTGGCTGGAAAGCTGCTGCTGGGAAAGGACCTGGGGATGCTGGGAGACAGTGGGGTGAACAAGAGCCAGCAGTGCCCTGCTGGACAAGAAGGCCAAGGGCATCCTGGCCTGGATCAGGAATGGTGTGGCCAGCAGGACTAGGGAGCTGACTGTCCCCCTGTACTCAGCACTGGCGAGGCCTCACCTCAAATACTGGGGTCAGTTTTGGGCCCCTCACTACAAGAAGGACACTGAGGTGCTGGAGCAGGTCCAGAGAAGAGCAATGAAGCTGGTGAAGGGTCTGGAGAACAATTCTAGGAGGAGCAGCTGAGGGAACTGGGGTTGTTTATCCTGGAGAAAAGGTGCAGAGGGACCTTCTGTCTCTCTACAACTACCTGAAGGGAGGTTGCAGCAAAAAAAACTTTCTTCACTGAAAGGAAAACATTGGAATGGGCTGCTCAGGGAAGTGGTTAAAAGATGTGCAGGCATGGTGCTCAGGGACATGGCTTAGGGGCTGACTTGGCAGTGGTAGGTTAATGTTTGGACTTGATCAAAGTTGTATTTGCCAACCTAAATGGATATTTTGGACCCCAAGGATTTTACTCTGGTGATGGGTTTTGTAAGGGAGCATATCTGAAGGTTTGGATGAGTGATTCTGAGAAAATACCTTTCAGCAGAGGAATTTCTACAGAAGAGGATTTTCTGGAGAGGTCCCAGGCTAGGAAGGCATGTGAAAAATCAGAGGTACACAATCCATTCTAGGATTTCTTTTGGTACTGCTGCAACTCTTCAGGTGGCAGTGGTGTGATTCTTTCAAACACATCATCATCTACTGTGTTTACCTGTTGTTCAGGT
Source organism: Ceyx cyanopectus (assembly GCA_013401355.1). NCBI lineage: Eukaryota > Metazoa > Chordata > Aves > Coraciiformes > Alcedinidae > Ceyx > Ceyx cyanopectus. The sequence continues at coordinate 18,965 of VYZU01037471.1, forward strand.
GCCCCTGCTCTGGCAGGGGGGTAGGACTAGATGATCTTTCTAGGTCCCTTCCAACCCCTGACATTCTCTGACTCCACGATTCTATGTTCAACTTCACCAGGCATTGCTTTTACTTACAAACTGTTCTTCCTCCCATCAGTCCACTGCTGTGGCTGCAACAAAAGCCACACAGAGCAGTGGCACAGCTCAGGGGGAGAACAGATCAGACATCCCCCAGGAGGCCCCTGAGAGGAACAGATCAAGGCTCAGTTGACTTGAAATGAAAGTCTAGGTTGGAAAGCCCACTGTTTCTCAGTGTGTGCTGCTGAAACAAGCAGCTAGCAGCAACACCCTGCAGCAGCTTTCCCAGCAGATACTCACTCATGTTGGGGGCAACGATGACAAAGGGCCTGATGTAGGTTTTCCTCATGTTCTGGGCCACGTTGTTGAAGTACTGCTCGTAGTGCCTGAGCAGGTGAGCGGTGCCGCCCTCCGTGCGCTGGATCTGCTCCCAGTGCTCCTTGTTGCTGCTGGCCAGGAGGGCACTGCCCACCTGGATGATGCTCTGGGAGACAAAGCACAGCCCTGAATGGTGAGCAGGCAATGGTGGTGCAGAGTTTCACGTGGGGAGCACTGCAGGTGACTGGCATCACTGCCTAGGGGCAGTGTGTAATGGAACATCTGAATGTACCTATGAAATATGCACTCCACTCACCCCAGGAGTCTGCTGGTAAACCAAGTCCCTACAAACATTTTATCAGCAAACCAGCCCAGAATGAAGAGAACTGTCTACTTTCTTTCCCCTTTATGACAGGAAACCTAGTAAGAAAATGCAGTAGGAAAATCTTAACCATGTTTTGCCTCAGACAGCTGAGAGACAAGAACAGCAGAGCACTGAAGAGCATCCCCAGAGAATCTAAATAATGTGATATGCTAAAAAATTAAAATAAAGCCATAGATGGCAACAGTGCTTTCTCTTTTTCTCCCTTTGACTTTATCGATTCCTGGGTAGCTAGGATAACTTACATGGTGAGGAATGACAAGAGCCAACTTTAACTTGCATATAGAAACTTGAGAATATACAAGGAAAAATAAATCATGTTTGTTATCCTCCCATGTTCAAGAAGTCCTAGCAAAGGACCTGCCTCTCCTGCCCTTTCTGACAGGAATATGCAGAAAGGCTGAATTGAAGAAGATGCCAAGAGAGGATGTTAAATGGCTTAAATGGGAAAGGTGCTAAGAAGCTCTTCATCTGTCTGTCTGTCTGGAATACATTGTGGTGTCAAAACCTAGCTCCTAAGCCAGGTAAAATGCCCATAAATGATGGTAGGAATTAACCACATTAAGCTCTAGAGCAGCCAAGGCAAATATTTAGTCTCCATTCTGAGCAGATGGGAAGATGCTGTATTCTCTAAGCATTGTCTGAGGCAGCAGGAATGTATGCGAGATAAAAAGCTGGCAGTGAGAACTCCCTTTATCTGGGGTGAGCAGCCCTGCAGGCTCCCCAGACACACACTGTACTTGGTACCAGGCCTCCTTGCTGTTTATGAGGGTTATTTAGGGGCTTTTATTATCTATTTTTTCAGGATTCTACCTGAGAATATAAAAAAAAAAAATCAATTTATTCTCTCCTTGTGCTCCCTCAGCCTAGGCCCTTGCCTCTTTTATTTTTTTTTTTCTCATGAGCTTTACTGATTAGTTTTCAAATTCCTGACCTATCCTAAAAATAATTAGGGAGTTCTTTGAAACATCATCTGTATGATTTTCAGTGCCAAATGCAGCAAATAATAAACTAAGGCAGAAGTTTCCAAATGACTTTTTTTCCCCCCTTACTGTTCTTATTTCAACTTAACAAAGCATAATAAAAACTAAGGTCCAAGTGGGGGAATTAATTCATTCCACAGCCTGCAGGTAAAAGTTTGTCAGCACAGTGTCTGCTTGGGGAAGGAAAAACTAAATCTCTTACAATCTGGTTGATCTAAAAAGTTAAATGTTCCAGAATTCCTGCACCTGCTGTTCAGTGGACAGCCCTAGACAGTGAGGGATTTTCTGTCACATTCCCTCCTGCTCCCACCTCTCCTGATGCAGCTTGGCACAGGATCTCCATTCACTGGACTAGATGATCTTCTAGGTCCTTTCCAACCCCTGACACTCTGTGATGCTGTGATCCCAAAGTCTGCCTGAGCTGGCTGCCCCTCCTGCAGTACTGTGAGAAGTGAACTGGTGTGGCACCTTCGGGGGGAGCCAGACCACCTCTGGCCAGCAGCCTTGGCCCGTGGAGGCTCTGCAGGCATTTTGTATGTGCCTGCATCACTTAAAGTCTCCCCACAGTGTGAAGTGCCTTTCAACTTCAGTGTCATGACTGGTGTTTCTGGTGTCTGATGAGAAGCCTTCAGAGTCAGTAACTGGCTCAGAGTGAGTTCACTGCATGTTTAAATGAAAATCATCACTCCAGGCAGGTTTTCCAACAAAACTGAGTATGCTTGAAACAAATCAAGCTGTTTTACCCAGGAATAACACATTGACCTGATGATTTTTTTTCATTTGGGGAGTTTTGCTTTTGGTTGTTCCTATGATTTATGATAGCAGCACTTCCTATGGTATGTGCTATGTGGGGGTAACACAAATATGTGGATGAAATAGAAATACATGTAATCAACACATGCATGCATAGATTCCCACTCCAAATTGAGAAGACTGGCTCATTTGTGAAACAGATGAAGCAATTACATGACATTCCCTGCACCTTGGCCAAAGACAAATCCCATTATCCACTGCCAGAATGTTTTCAAGGGGAGCTCAGCACAGTGCACAGCATCTCTCTTACTTCATGGAACTCCACATCCCTCGTGGCTGCCAGGTCAAAGCCTTGCTGCTGGCTCTCGTACTGCAGCACCCGGATCATCATCTGGTAGGCTGTCCTCACATCATTGCCATACAGGCTCTGGGTGTGTTTGGTGGCATTCTGCAGCACCCTCACAATCTGTATGGTTTTGTCTCCATCCAACCTGGTTTCATTGTGGTGCAACTTCTCATTCTGAATCAGACATAAGGGATTAAAAACCAATTATCTGTCTATCTATCTTTGGTGGGTTTTTCATTGTAGTTAAAGACAATCAGCATTTAGGGATTTTGGGCAGAGGGGTTTGATCAAAACAGTGTCTAGAGAAGCATTGAGAGGACAAGTCAGTAGAGAATGCAACTGAGAGCCAGGGAAGCACAAGGGGCTGATGAGAAGGGTCAGGGACTCAGTCAGGAGTGAAGGGCTATCAAACTGGAGTCTGAACTGATGGCCATTCAGCAAATAGAGGCAGCAGTGAGAACACAAGCTTACCATGACTTTGAGATCAAGGAAAGTGCTGGTGGTGCAGTTGAAGAGCTCAGGAGGGAGCCAGCCCTTGTCCAGGCTGCAGTGGCGAACTGCCTTCCCTGCGGGACACAGAGTTAGAGGGCTGCAGGGGATGGGCTGGGGGCACCCTGCACGGGACCCCAGGCACCCTGCACGGATCCTTCACAGTGAACTGCATTTAATCAAGTTTGAATTTGCACTGTGCTAGTTAATTTGCACATAACATATTGCCTGTGCCTGTGCTAATTACTAGTATTTAAATAAGAATTATAACTAATTGAACAATACCTGGTTATTTCTCTTCTGTGATTAGGTGAATACAATTAAGCCTCAGGCTCTTAGTCTGAATATTCATTATTATAAAGCTTACTTCTATTGATTGTCTTGTAAAATTAGCTTAAAACATGTAATTCCTCTAAGTGCCCTGGCAGCCTACCTGCTAGGACAGACACGAGGGTCAATCACAAGAACAGTTCAGAAAACTTATCTTAATTCAAATCTTTATAAGTGTTTGTCTGCTGCACTTCTGTGTTTATTTACTGCTACTATTCCAGGTGTATTTTCACAGTCATAGAATCCTAAGGATGAAAAAGGCCTCCAGGATCATCAAATCCAACCTTCTGCCAACACTTCCATGGTCACTAGACTGGACACATGGTCAGAAACTAGCTGAACTCTTCTGCTACAACAGCCTGAGCTAAGCTGTAATCTCTAGACTGAATTAATTAATGCCATTCCCCATGTACACATCTTTTGCTCTTTTTCTTCCCCTTTGGGCAGGCACGCAGATAAAGGAGTTAATGTTTTACCCAGGGGACTTACCCACTGATCCCTTTGGACACGGCACAGCAGCTGGCTGGCCAAACTTGGTCTGTGGCCACCAAATGCCAGCCTCGAAAGCTTTGGGACAGCCGTTATAGATCACTGCAAGCAGAGAAGGAATGGTGTGGGGGTTCTGACAGGACACATCATCACAGCAACGAGACATTTCAACACAGAAAGCACCTTCCTGGGATCCCCAACCCCCATCCAGACATTTCTCCAGAGCTGTAACCCATCCAGGCAGGGGAGAGCTCCGGATGATGATGGGGCGCTGCAGCTTGGCTCTGCTCCTTTCTCGTGGGGAAGCAACTCTCCTCCATCTCTGGGATGAGACTCTGCTTCCAGCCCCAGCAGCCATTCCTCGCCCCCCTCTCTCCAGCCCCAGCAGCCGTTCCCCTCTCCCCTCTGCCCTCTCCCCAGCCCCAGCAGCCGCTCCCCTGTGCCCTTTGCCTGGCCGCAGCGGTACCTTCGCATCCGCGGAGGGTGACCTCTGCGAAGGGGTTGTCGCAGCGGTCGCAGCGGCGGCCGATGACGCCGGGCTTGCAGGGGCACTGCCCGGTCTCGGCGTGGCACGCGCGCGTGTGCGAGCCCGCCGGGAAGCAGTCGCACGGGTAGCACCGCTCGCTGCGCTGCGGCCTGTAGTAGTTGGCCTGGGAGAGAACACAGGCTGGTCAAGACACGAGGTCGCAGGG
>VYZU01037751.1:5537-16891 GCA_013401355.1 Ceyx cyanopectus
GGACTTAAAAACAACAGAATAGTTTCCTTCCAGTTTAATGAACCTATTTGGAACACTGAGGATTCTGATGATAGCTGATGCCAAGGTGAGGAGGAATTGGGGCTACTTGTCTGCAAGCAGGGAATGAGTGCTGGTTTTTGGCAACTTGTTAGAGATGTTCAGCCACTTAGGGAACATATATCCTCAGGTTTGCATGTGATAACTTGTAAAAAGAAGTATGGGTGTTAGTTCAGTGTGATATAATTTCAACATTAAATATGCAGTGCCCTCAACTTGCTCAAAAAGGAAATGTTTACTCTTTTTTTAATGTTACTAAGCACTACAAGAGAACCTACCCAAATATTTGAAGAATGGCTTTTTTTTGTGTGTGTTAAATCAGGCTTCAGAGTGACCCATTTTTTAGTAATTCACCCAATTTCCTAAGAATCCATAAAAATACTGAAGCATAGAATAACACACAAATAGTTTGAGGAAGGAAATCTTTTTGAAATTTAGTTTTCCAAGTGTAGCTTTTAAAATCTAATTTATAACTGGAGCAACAAATTTGCTGCAAAAGGGATCACACCGTGTGGGCATTCCAAGGTATTCTACCTCCAAAACAAATTTTTTTATTATTTCTGCCATAGGCAAATTTTGACCACAGTTCTCCATCTAATGCATCATCATCTTTTCTGGCTATAGGTATGGAGTCACTAATGAAGTACCTCCGTTCATTTCCCATGCACATGGCTTCAAAGACAAGGGAATGAAAAAGAAGACCAAATATTATTTCTAATCCTCCTTGTAAGGGTCTAGTCTAATGCACAGTTGAGCATATAAATGGAACCAGACCATTAACAGAGTGCCTTCTGAGCAAGGAGCAAGAGGTACATTTATTCCTCTTTGTAGTTTTTTATGCTAGATGTGTTGGAGATGTAAAAATAAAGACCGTCTTATGATAATGATGAAATGTGGCACCGAGCAATGCATTTAAAGCTTCTCATACACCAGCATTTTCACAGCATACATTTAAAACAAGCATACGAAATTCGCCCAGGTTGCCTTTGTTGTAAGTTCAACATATTTTTTAAAGTAGATTTAGTGGCACCTGTTCTCTCCATGTTAGAACCTGATGAGATAGTAATAAACAGTTACTGTTCTTACCAGCATAATTGCTGAGCCCCTTCCTCTTCTTTCTCCGCCAGTACAGCCAGATGCTGAAACCCATCAGAATTACCCAACATGCACCACCTATGCCTGCTATAAAGGCAGGTTGTTTGACAACATCAGTGATTTGCTCAGTTATGCTGTTGTTATTTTCAGTGATGACAACTTCGTTACGACCTCCTGCACAAAATAAATTTGACAGAATGATGTTATTATGGATTCTGCAATACAAACAAGAACCAAGGGCAAATGAAAATTAAAAAACACCTCAAAAGAATTATCCACAACAGGAGAGTTTAATGAGTACCAGTGTACATCTGAAACCCAATGTTTCTAGAAAATAAATCCTTAATGCATTGAGATTTTGTAAACACATACTTGAAAAGATAGTTCTTTAGCATTCTCCCAAGTAATCTAACAGCTGACAGTCCAGAGCCTTTTTTTTCTTAATGATATGCATATTTTCTGGTTGATTTTATTTTCATAATTATAAACAGAATATAATTATAAGAAAATGGATCATAGGAAACCAGTTCAAAAAAATTCAAGCAATGAGGAAATATCTTTTTCTAAAAGAGAAATCCAAATACAAAATATCAAAAACAACAGTAAAAGTTCCTTCTCTTGTCAGCATGTCAAAAATTCTTACTTAATTTGTTTGTGCTGCATGCTAGAGTTTCCAAATTAAAAAATAAAATAAAATTATCTGGGACTAGATAAATTTTCCAGCAATTATTTCATGGGGAAAACAATCCATACAACCCCTAAGTGCACCAGCTTTGACACAAAACAGAAAATCGCATAGTTAATGTAAGTTTTATACAATCGCAGCAAAAGATGCCATTTTTTTTCATATTGAATAGGCATGAAAAATTCTTAACATCGACCTTTAAGAAATAATTATTATGTGGAATAAAAATTAAAGTGACATGCATAAAAAAATTACTATATAGGATCTTAAATTGTGTATATTATATTAGAAAAATGTAAATCTCAGTAGATGCACCCACTGTTTTTATCCCCTCTCTTTCTCTAAATGAGAATTTTTCTAATAGGAAAAGCTTGGTGCTTGGCTTGAAACAAATGCTTATAAAAATGTGAATGCAAACTAAGAAATTGTTAAAGCATATAGTTCAAGGGCCAGCACTTTTCTACTACAAACTTTCCCTTGTCAAAAATGGTTAGTTTTAAAATTTGGAATGCAGAACATATTTTTCTACAAAAAAAAAAAAAAAAAAAGCACTATGAATGATTGCATGTACATTTGATATAAACTACACACATACAGAGTTTTGATATTGGTTAAAGAATTATCCATCCTTTCTGGTAAAAACATTTTATATAGCTCAATCCTTGAAATGTTAATACATTATTACCAGATGTCTGTATGCATGCTGAAAAGCTGAAAGGGTAGCTACTCTACTGAGAGAAAAAAAAAAAAAGATTCAAATACTATGACTCTCAATTGTGAGAGTCTATCACACACTTAAATGTAATAGAATATGGCAACAAACCACTTAAATGGTCATCCAGGGGAAAGCATTAGATGTATTGCAGCATTATTGCATCTTGTCTGGAAACTTTCAAGACCTGTCCAGGTGCATTTCTGAGTGATCTGCCCTAGTTTTGTCTTGCTTTGGCAAAAGGGTTGGACTCAATGATCTTCAGAGGTCACTTACACCCCCTACCATTCTATGATTCTGGGTGATTTTGTGGTTATGCCTTGCTGTGAAAAAGTATATATTCCTCTTCTATATTTCAGCAATGGTTAAATTTACCATTCACTTTAACAGCCCAGCCGATTTCAGCACCCTGGCTTCAGCTGAAAGCAAACCAACCTGGTCATTTGCTAAAGCAGATGTGAGAAGTCTGGCATTTCCTGTTTTATTTCTCTTTGAAGGATACCCAGAGTTGACCAGTCAAGTTGTGAATGAAGATTCCTCCCGAGGGCCTGTGGGGCTGAGCGTACCTTACTTGTCCCAGCCTGAGTCCCCTGCCACAGTGATGGCCTCTGCCCCACTGCTGCCCTAGCCAGGATGCAGCTTCAGGCCCCAAGTTGTGTTCAGAGCTGAGTCACTCAGGAAGAAATGTGATGCACTGCATTACATTGCTATGACACTGCTCATGATCTTGGTGATTTCATTAAGCTTTCTCTCTTTCAGCACCATGTCAATATTTAGTAATGATGACTGTCTGCTTTTGCAAACAGACTGTTGAAACTGTGCTAGAGCTTGGCTGGTTTTCAGTAGCTCTCTATAAGAAACAAAACAGTCTTCCAGCAAACCAAATAGATTCCATGGAAGGATTCTGACAGACTACACCTGCTAATGTATAAAAAGGCAGTACCAGTCTATATTGGCCCTGTTGGATAATTTTACTAATGTCAGGGCCTGGTAGCTGCAGCTGAGGACCGCCCATACCTTCCTATTTTGTTTTGCCACTATCAAAGGCCCAATGGTTCCCAGTCCTGGTGCAGTATGTGAGAATAAAACTCAGTGAGCACCTGTGACAAAGGGAAGCAGCAGTAGCTCCTTTATTGGATTTTCTCCTTTTCTATGCCCATGGAACCAATCTATAGCACCCCAGTGCTGAAAGAGGGAGTGCTGAGAGTAAAACTAATAGAAAGAGGCACTCTATGGCATGTTCTTCCAAGCACACAATTGATTTTCTAGTAGAAATCAGCATGGGAGTTGATGTTGCTCTAATTGCCATTAACTTTCAGTTAATTTCTGTGCCCTTTGGAGGAGTGGTACAAGCAGCAGGATGGTGAGGATACAAGTAATGTCGGAAGTGCTTCATAGGCAGACGTGCTACTGTAGAGAGGAGCGGGCAGGGAAGGACTTCAGGGACACTGGCTTCAGGAGTGGATGCTCAAGAAGGGAACAACTGCTTCCTGCTGAAGCCTCCAAAAAGTCTTAAGATCCCATTTTCTTCTCTAAGGTCAGAAAAAAGTCTTTTGAAAATGGAGGATGCAAGTGCAAACCACCGAGGGCCTGGGGAGAGCTTTGAGTGGACTGTATGCTCTCCCTCTCTTCTAGGGGAAGGTGCAGTCTGTCTCCAAATTACCTTCTAAAGTTCCCTGTCTGGCTGTTTGCTCTTACCCTTCAGTGCTAAGCAATTCCAACTGTAAAAAGTAATAATTTATTTAAATGCCAAAAAAACACATGCTTTGTGAATTCAATGACTGAATAATAAGTGGATACAGATGAATGTTACCCACTATCTTTTGATAAAAATAATATAATTGTTAGGGTTTGGGAAAACAAACTGCATTTATTTTGCATTTCTTTACATAATATTTAAGCAGAAGTAATAAATATGTCATCCAAGGTATCAGTGTACTATTTCATATACTGCAGGTGTTTCTATAACAATGCTGTCAGTTCAACTAATTAGAACATAGACAAGGGAAGTGTGCGACCTGTAACGCTCCATTGTTCCTGAAGACAAAAACATAATGAAATATAATGTCTTCCTCCCATTGGAGAGTAATGAAGAACAAAACTAATTTGTCAGACCAAAAATTAATTAGACACATCAGATTCGATTGTACCTATTACTGTGAAAGTTTGCAGCTGTTCCTCATATTATCATGCGAATGATGGAATGTAAAAGTGAATAGGCCAACTGATGAACAGAAATAATAGCTATATCTTTACTCAACATTGCTGTTATCTCCAATTTTATTTGTCCTTTCAAGTGAAATTTTCAAAAATCAATTTCTTGCTTTCAGTTCTAGAATGTTTTTCTCCCCTTTGGCATTTCTGTGACAGCATTTTTCTAAAACTAGTGCTACCTTCACCTCCACTCTCATATTTCCTTCTCCAATGACTATATTCAAAGCTGATGTACACCAACTTCTAGTTTGATGCAAAGGAAACACGAATATCATTAAATATCTAAGTCATGCTTAGATAACACATGACATTGTGTTGACATAATTTTCTAGAAAGAACCACAAACAATCAAAAGCCTATTAAAATAATAAATTATAACATACAAATAAAAGCAACAAAAATTCCTACATTCTGCATTCAACAGAGGTTATGCTCTGTAGAGCTCAATTCCATTTTCTTAAATATGGAATTTCTTAAACTTCTCTGATTGTTTCCCTTCCCGTATTTCTCCTGCCTTTATATTTTATACTTGACAAAAATTTCAAAAGAAGCAGATTCTGTGTTTCCCTCAGGTCAGGAAATTAATTCAGCATATATACCACTACTAAGAAACAGTCATTTCAAAGGTAGGGATGATAATACTACCTTTGCTCTCTATTAGGACTAGAGGCCACTTATTCTTTAGCAGAGGAAGCTCTTCTGCTTAGGATACCAGAGAAATACTGACTTCAAATGTTCAGAAAACCAACTGTAAATAGTGCCTTAGGCACCAATGTTATGAGGAAGGCAATATTAAAGTAATCTGAATAAGAGGAAAAGCAAGTTCAAGCTGCTAGTTCCATAAATCTGTCAAACTGCAGAAGTGCTAAATTCATTAAAACAGTATTAAATCAGTTTCAGTAGATAATCTGCATTTTCAGGTAATCTGCATTTTCTCTTATGTCTTGGGAACACATTTCCCTCCATTGGCTGTGAGAAATCTGCACAAAGGAAAGACACATCAGTAGGCACTGGGACATTAAAAGCTAACTAACCAGCTCTAGTCAAATCTTGTCTTTTGCTTCATGGATTTTCTTATGCTCCCAGAGGTGAGTTATGAAAGCATTTCTGAATGTCAAAACAGGCAAAACAAACCAACAAATCAGATGATCACTTACCAATTATTATGGGTTGTGGCTCGCTTTTTACTCCCACACCTGCACTGGTGCTCGCAGCAACTTCCACACGGTACTGAATACCTGGATATAGGCCACCTATTACCACAGACCGAATGGCTGCATCTACTGTTTTGTTGACATGAAATCGAGTCTCATTACCGAGGCACCAGATCTGGGACAAAAGTTGATACATAAAAAAAATAAATAAATAAATTCTTCATACTCATAACAATCACATATTGATATGACATATCAAAGTATTGCATGGCAACCACTTCTTTTGGACTGAACTGTTACTGTTCAAGAGTAGCTGGAATTGGGATGATTTAGCTTAGGAAGCTATCCCAAATTAGCATAGCACCAAGACAGCTTCAAAAACTGCTTGCAAATACCTCTCGGAAATCTGGCTCTGCATTAAATGAACCTTCTGTGCTTACACTTCCTAAAGCACAGACCAGAATCATCCAAGTAAAAAAGAGGTGGCACACTTTAACTGAAATCTTGTCCAATAATATGATTATCACTAAACATTTCTTAAAAAACTCCAACATCCTTTTAATCCTGAGTTTCCCACTAAATAGCAAACAGACATAAAATAATACAATCACATTACTTCTCAAAGTACTAAAGACAACTTCCTTTCATTGCACAATAGGTATATATGAAATTTCTGAAATAAATACAAACCCCATTTTTACTGCTGCTTTTGTGATTACTTACATTGTTCAGGAATCCAGATATCAGTTCCTAATTCAATTACTCTCTAATTAAACAAAAAAACTCACTATAAAATCTCAATTGGCATTTTGTATTGGGAATGGTCTATGATTTCAGAGTGTTATGTCTCTCTCTTGCATTTTTCCATAGTCATTTCCCAAGGTTTCAAATCCCTAGATTCAAATTCAAAAATCCCTAAAACTTGTAGGGATTCTTCCACAGTTAGCAGCATGTATTGTTTCTACATTATTAAAGAAAGCATTTACTACCACTCAAGGAAACCAATGGATAAAGGCTATATAATTACAATATATACAACACATAACTATAATAGCAGAACAACACACGATTGGTGGAACAAGTGTAAGCAACCAACTCATGTGTCTAAGCAAGAGCAATGCTCTCTCTACTATAATTTTTGACTATGCTCAGTGTTTTATCACACCTTATCAATGCCTGAAACCCTGAGGAAGATTTGTAGGGAAAAAAAAAAACCAAACAACACCTTGTTCTCCTAAGCACAGATAGATCATATTTTCAGGCAAGAATGCATTAGAATGAGAAACCATCACTTTCACTCTTCCATACCTTGTCCTGGTCTCAGGTTAAAGCAGCTATGAGATGCCCTTAATTAAAGGCATTTAATTTATGAATTAATTTACAGGCACTCTGATGCTTGAAGTGGAATCAACATATCTACATTCAATTTGTTAGAAAACGTACTGTGAAACCTCAGCAGTCATTTTATACCCAAGGAGGTATTAGACTCTTTGCACTACATTCCCTGTAGCCAGCTCACTAATCAGGCAGCCATCTAATCCAACACAGAAGGAATATAATAGGTAGTGACTCCAGCTGTTTTATAAACAGCCTAGAGGTCCGAGCACTCACCTGGAACATGCCTTTATTAGCCAGCAGCCCACTTTGTTTCATATCTACATATTCTGTGGTTTAGAAGTATGCTTTACTTATTTGTCTGTAAGTCCTTGATGGTTATTATTGACTTACATTGGAGTCAGTATCAAGATTAATTAAGCCAAAAGATAATTATTAATTCATATAAAAAAGAGATCAATAAAATTCTGGGATTAATAAATCTTGATATTGACTAAAAGCAAAATAAAAGAAGTGCTATGCTAAACATAAATACTATGGGCATTTACTACATCCCTGTGATCAAGCAATAAGCTGGAAAATGTTGATTTACTTGATTTAGAAGAGAAGCACTTTGTCCCTTTTGATTCTGATTTCCCTCAAGATACAGCAGGGAAAAAAAAAAATCTTTTTTTGTGAAATAAACTCTATTCACTAAGTCCACCCTTTGTGGGACTGTCAAGAAAGCTGCCCTGCTCTATTTCAGTTAAAATTTCTCAGTAGGTATACAAACCAGCCATAACAAAGCTATTTAACAGTGTGCCCCTTGGTCACAAACCTGTGACAATGCTGAACCTTGTCTGATCATTTTTTTCATAGTCCTCCACCTCAATTACATGCTGCATTTTTTTTTCTGTGTTGTGAAATGTGCAAAAGTGGGGAATAAACAGACTACAACAAAATTTAAGATGGTATATAAGCAGTGGATACTTTAAGCCATCATAACAAGAACAAAATACAACCAAGTATTCTGGACAAGACAACTTGCACATAACAAACTGATATAGCAGTGGTGTTCAACCTGTTACTCAGAGCACACAACCTTGAACTTGAAGTTGTGAATCTTGTCAGAGAAAGTACATGGAAGAAGCCTTGTTTTCTCCCAGAGCCACAGTCCTTGACTTTGACCTTGACATATTAGGAATAGCATTTTTGCAGTAGAAAGAGGTATCTTTCCTGCCTGCTTTTTTTCCAGATTAAAGGCACTCTAAGACAGGGACTTCACTATCTTGAGAGTACAGAAGCCCATAACAACAACAAAAAAACCCTTCTTCCACAGAATGGAAAAGCAAGAAAGAGAAACATTGTAAATAAGCTGGCAATTACAGCTCTCTTCCAGTACTAGTTTATTATACTTTTGCTTTATATAATGGCAGTACATCATAAAAATAAAATTAAAAAAAAAACAACTAAAATCCATAAGCAGTCATTCCTCTTTCTCCATATAATTATATGGGCAGCCGTAAATGCTGTCAGAATCTAAATCCATAAACAGCACTATGGTTCTGTAATTCAAGCAGGCTGTTTCGTTAAACACACAACCCTCCCATTAGATATCATTTCTACCTTATACTCCTGGATGACTCCATTTTGGTGATCGGGAGGGGGAGGATCCCAGGAGATGCTGATGCTTGTGCTGTTGTGATTTCCAACTGTCAGTACAGTAACAGACTGAGGAGGGGCACTTGGAGCTACACCAAGGAGAGGGAACAAGCAGAAACAAGACAATAATCCATTTGCTAGAGAATGAATTTTGCTGAAACAGTGTAAGAGCAAGCAGGCAGCATACAAAGTTCACACTCCCTGCAGGCCTAGGTATGCACATTCTGTTAGGCTCTGACAATCTTGAAAAATGCCTTTCTGAAGAGAAGCACAGCACTGAATGACAATGTGAAATTTGTGGCAATGGAGAATCAATATAAATAACTCCCGTTTATTTATATTTAGCATTTCTTAGGTTTGCATTGTAATTATTCTCATGCTTGCATTTGTTTTCCATAATACATATGATACTTAATGGATATGTCAAATAAGTCACCATGTGAGGATGCTTCACCTGGTCTGAAAAGTGTTTTGATTCTGCTTTCCCCACATGGTCTAATAATAATTGTTCCCCAGGAAGACATTAACAATGAATTTTAAATATTGAACCTTGCAACTCCTAGGTGGAAAAGGGTTAAACTGTTCAGGGCTTTACCTTAAATGTCAGTGAATAGGGGAGGTGCTAAGTTAGGTCAGATATATACTTATGTACCCTTTTCCCTAGGCAATTTTTTTTCTCTTTAGAGTCTTGTTCAGTTTAATCATTCACAGCTGTTTGGCTGGTCACTGCATATCAAGGCCGTACCTACAACACATTGCTTGCCAGCCCTGCTACATTGGCTAGAAATGTGGAAAAAAAAATAAATATAGCTGTTACTGATCAGAGCTATGGTGGCAAAGCCCCCTTTGCAGCTACAACAGCAGCATGGTGGTTTCATTGGCTCAGGACAGGTTTGAGAAGTGGCATGACAGCTCTGCTACAGAGAAGTCCCCACTGTAAGCATCTGCTGTATCTCCACGTGGGGGCTCTCCCACCATAGCTATAGATGCCACAGCAGAGGGCTGTGGCATATGTCCCTCTTCAGCCACTTAAAAGTTCTTGACCATCTTTCCACTCCCCTTTACTTCTAGCAAGTGTTGAAACTCCACTGAAGTGGCAATCTAAGTCACCGAAGTTGAGTGTATTATATTAAGGTATAGTCCCTGGGAGAAAAAGACTATTAAGAGCTGCACTTTACTTGTCCTAGCATCTAAATAGTTCATTTATCCCAGTCCATCAATCCAGTCAACAAAACAAATAGAAAGAGGATAGAAAAGTGTGATTAAATAAAAATAAATATGCTCTAAATAAATTGAGCATATAGTGATACCTGTCCAGAACAATTTTCCAATTCAGAGCAGAAAATGAGACATTTTCTTTGTGTTTAAAACCTTATAGATTTTTTCTTCCATATATTTTTCATTGCCTTTTAAAATATTTAATATGAAATATGGAAGCTGATGTTGAAGATTGATAGCAAACTTGGTACCAGAACCTAAACTATTTGTCATTTCCCCTACCCCAATTCCAAATCTAGAGAGCCCTCTGTTTTGGAGCATCTCACATAGTATGTTACAGCTCCCTAATTCCAGTATCCTGGTCTAGAGTATTCCTAACCAGAGAGGACTCCATCATTGTTAAGTTCTGTGGCATCAGGACCCAAGTCTTATCCTTCATAGATATTCCTGGCTGCGTGAACATCCTTGGACCATGCTTCTCTGAAAAGCAAAGAGCCACTGTCATCTTTGTATTAAAGTCTGGTAGCTTTACTTTAAGACAACTAAACACAGGCACAAATATTAGGAGTACTCAAGTCTCCTGAGTCAGTTCACATTTCCTTATTTTTCCCTGTGGCCTCTTTGANAACCCTTCTTCCACAGAATGGAAAAGCAAGAAAGAGAAACATTGTAAATAAGCTGGCAATTACAGCTCTCTTCCAGTACTAGTTTATTATACTTTTGCTTTATATAATGGCAGTACATCATAAAAATAAAATTAAAAAAAAAACAACTAAAATCCATAAGCAGTCATTCCTCTTTCTCCATATAATTATATGGGCAGCCGTAAATGCTGTCAGAATCTAAATCCATAAACAGCACTATGGTTCTGTAATTCAAGCAGGCTGTTTCGTTAAACACACAACCCTCCCATTAGATATCATTTCTACCTTATACTCCTGGATGACTCCATTTTGGTGATCGGGAGGGGGAGGATCCCAGGAGATGCTGATGCTNTTAATAGTTGCATTGTGTATTTTATGGCAAGTGAAATAATTTGCCACACAGTAAAAAAATTAGCATTTAAAAAGTCTTAAGTTATTCAATAACAACAAAACCATAAACAAATGCATGTGTGCAATATTCATTAGAACATTTTACACAAAAATAATAATAATAAAATTGGAAAAGTTTAAAACTATATAAGTAATTTTTGGTTTTAAATGTGATGGAACAACTTGCTGAAATGTATTTATTTTCATCT
>VYZU01037752.1:0-29042 GCA_013401355.1 Ceyx cyanopectus
GAAAATCCACACACTCTATTCAAGAGTTCATATCCAACCCTTTGTGACTTTATAACGTACCTACCAATAGAAATTAAACAGCAGGACTGAATAAACAGAGAAAGGTAAACTGCCTACAGAGGAAACAGACAAAGACTCAGAGCAGCAGATTTGGGACCATGAGAGCTGTGCTTGACTCCAGGAGGCATCCACTGTGCAAGATGGGTAAGTCACTTTGCCTCTCCCTGCATGTCCTCTCCTGCACTGTCACTTGCTATCTCTTTAGGTTTTCAGCAATGTGGATAAGGACCTGACACTCACCATGTGTTTTAGTGTCAGCATAGGCAAGGCTACGAGGTGATACCAGAACAGATGGGTATTAACATCTCCTCTGGTACTTAAAGCTTATCTGAGGCTGAACAGTCCCCAGCCCCTGAGCATCATTCACAGGCACACTCCATGGAAAGTAACTTGGGGTTTCAACAGAGATCTTCGACCATGACAGTGGAGGGATCAGTTCTGGCTTTCAGCAGGTGGTGTGGATACAGCAGCCACTGTCTGTCCAACAGAGAGTTTCCACCATGAGATGCAAGCAGTTAAAGCTGAGAGGTGAGAAATTCCCAGGGCTGGAAAAGGGAGGTTTTCTTGTCTTGGGATAGATTCTCACCACAAAGCCTTCATTGTGCCAAGGAAGCTGCTCACAGAGCTTAAAGTTTGGGACTTCATGGTCTGTGGGACACAGGTAATCTTATAGCTGTTGGTTGTAGCAGTTTGTGTTTTATTTCCATTTTGAGGGTTTGGAGCATGGTTTTTTAAACTGCCTTGTGTTCTCTGGTGTGACACCAGTTGTAATGCTCCTTCTGCAATCCCTTCATCTGCTCCCTGGCTGGTTTGTTGCTGCTTTACAGATTGTTTCTCATAAATGCTTTGTCCTGATTTAGTGATTTAATGAAAAAATAATTCCCTTTCAAAAAGGTAATTTCCATATATGAGGTACTTGAAGGCTACATGGTGGGATTTATTGGTGGATATTGAAATTTTACACTTAAATATTAAGACCAAACTTGTAAATACTTGTTTTTAAAGCTTGTTGGCCTCTTACTGGACTGTAGCATAAAAGCATCTGAAGTTATTTACAAATTACTGGTTTATTGCCATAAGACTTTACAAATTTAACATAATAATCTGACATCATTTTGGAAACATTAGATCTAGTTCAGAGACTCTGCTGTGTTGGTGGTTACTAGGCCATTCCAACTGCATGTGTTTTTAAAAGACCAACCTAGGAAGTCCACATCCCCTTTTCTGAGCATTATTTTCAACTTCCATGAGCTGTAGCATCACCAATGATATAATTTTCAATTACAGTTATCATTACATTTTGTATTAAATTTATGGTTTAAAAATAATTTACAGTTTAACACAATCTCATTAGCAAATTAAATATAGATGTATACTGTTGCAATATCACAGAGGCTGATGTTTTGCTTTCCTGCATTCTTTAAATCCTGGCTACTGAGGAATCTTAATTCCGTGACTCATTTCATTTCCTTCTGTCTCCAAACTTTATTTCTGCTATGAGTTTCCTGAGGTGGCAAGACATAAGCTGGACATATTCCAGATCAGGAAGTTTTAAAAAGCATAATAGTCTATTGCAGTATCGTTTGCTATTTTTCCTGTCACAATATTTATCACTTACAGCATTTTGTTTTGGTTCTATCAGTTGATCTACCAGCCCTTCACAGCTACTCTCAGGTCTTTCTTTCCCCAAGAGCCAGCCATGCCTGTGAGCAGTTCAGGTTGTATCTTCTAATACGTATTACCTAACATATGTCAACATCTATTTTATATATCACATTGCTCCAAATTACCCAGCTTTCAAGTAACTTAGAATTCATTAAAAAAAATAATTTGCTTCTGCAAACTTCAGCATTACTTTTTCCCTATTAAAATAATTGATCAGCTGTTTCAGCACAGATATTTACATCTGGTTTTGTCTGATGGCTAGTTTATCATTTATTTCTATACTTTGTCTTCTGACTTTTTGTCAGACTCATACATCAAGAAAGTGCCTGTCCACGGGGTGTCTGATATATATCCCATTGTCACAGCACATTGAGACATAATCATTCAGCATGGTGAGGAATTGCTGCTGCCAACTCCATCCCAATTTATATGCACACAGCTCATTGTCCCTTATTATTGATTTATCACATTTGCCCATTTCCCTGCTCCTGTCACTGTGCTCTCCACTTGGTTTACATCAAAAGCCCAGAAGTAAAATCCCACTGAGCTATGTCTGCTTTTACAACTGCCTGTATGATGCAGTTTGCTGTGATCTTCTTCCCACCAAGCACTCGGTGGCTCCTTGTTTGTAGAAAGGAAACCAAGTTTGTCCCCTTGTGTGTCCTCACAAAGCCTGAGCCTCCCTAGACCTCTCCTCCCTATTCCCCAGTATTCCTGCACCCATCTGCAGCCCTCAATTTAAGCAAAATAGAGCCAGAGAACATGAAGCTGGTCCCCATTGCTGCAGGGAAGCTGAAAGCTCATGCAGAGTGATGCCAGTCATGCACTTTCTAGACAGCCACAGCTATATAACAGCAGCCCAGGGAAAGCTTTCTGGGGCAAGGAGATAGGGTATTTGACTACAGGAGATGTTTAAATCATTGATGCCCAAGGCCACATGGTGAAGTATGATATACAGTGTCCTTGTATGTCACCTGGCAACACAATCTTTGCTAAAAAAAAAAACCACCTGCATTTTAAGATACTTCACATGCAGCTCTGCCAGTCTTGCAGATAAAACAGAGGCATCTTGGAAGCACTAATTAACTTCAAAGTCAGAGTCAACAATTGCACAACAAGATGATCTTTGGCTTTAATGTGTTTTAGTGCAGAAAATGAAAATGTGGGTTATAAAAACAATTCACTCATGAGGCATCTGTACTTATAGGAAGCAAAATACAACCATATATGCCCAGTGTCCTACCATCTGTGCCAAGCCTATTGATAAACCTTCCCTGACAGGATGAAATACTCCTCCTGTAAAGGCATCCTTAATATAATACATCTCTACAGCATTGGGCTGGACTAGGTTTGAAAAACAGCCTTTTATAATACACAGATGAATTTAGCACTTAAGAAGATTAATGGATTCATAAAGAGCCTGGAAATCCAAACTCAATGCATTTAGTTCATGGAACAGGTCAAATAGGCATTTATCAAACCATCTGGCACCTTTCTTCCCTGGGGAAAAACTGTGGTTGAGCTACAGCTAGATAAGGAGCCATCACAACAATGTGGGTTTGATTTTCCCCTGGCCTTTCCTCTAGAAATTGTTGGTGCTAATTAGAAAGCAGTTTATCTTTTTGGACAGAGCACTGTAGATGAAAGCAGGCTACCCCAGAGGTGTGCGTCTTGAAGCCACTGCAGATGCTGCCTTTTTGCTTGCAAACTGTGCAGGAAAAAAAGACCTGTCTCAGGTGGCAGATCCTCCAGGCATTCAGGAGTGCATGGTCATTTTGCACGTGAGCTGATGTCAGTTTTCTCAAGAGCTGTTTACCCCACAGGCTGTGGTACCATGCATGGGGTTGTTCCCAGACCTGATGGGTCTGAGCTGCCTGAGGGTGAGGGCACTAACTCTTGCTCCAGGCTGGCCTGTCCTGGCCAGTATGGACAGACCCAACCCAAGGCACCTTTGCTGAAGCCTTGAGACCTTTCTGGGAAAATATCCTTATTTCCCCACTTCTCCCAGGTAATCACAAATATAAGAGGGGACAGGAGCTGCTAAAAGAATGTTTGAATTTCTACATCGCCCACTATTTGTTGTTCAGTGCCCCAAGTCCATCTTCACCTGGCCTGTCCTTTGCATAAGTTTTTGGGTAGTCACCAGTGTGTGACTGGGGGGGAGGCACACTACCCTTAGCTGTTTTTAGCCAGCATGTTGAGCAGCTGAACCACCTCCCTAGCAAACCTGGAGCCAGAGCAGCTCACCCCCTGCCACTGCAGCTACAGCACCCACATGGACCTCACCAGGGCAGGGGGTCACTGTCCTGTTGCATTGCTTGTGTAACAGCAGGGGTTTGTTTGGAGAGAGAGAAGAGATGTTTAAGAAAAAGTTTGAAAATGTTTTTTATTTCATTCATTTCCATTTTTATTCCTATTTCATGACATTTTAGCAGCAATAAAGGATTGTATATGTTATATCATTTCATATAAACATGTACACCATGGTATGATAAACTGTGTATAACAAATTAAGAGAGTTTTTATAATATCATGGAAGTGTATTTCTATATAGTCACTTATTTTTTTAAAACATTGCTACTTAACACAATGTAATCAAGGTCATTTTCTAAGTCAAAGTGTCTATTCTTTATGTTGCAATAAATAGCTTATCATTTGCTCTAGACCCGAAAAAAGACATTCACGTGCACCCATCAGAGCAGCCTATAAACAAGTCACCAGTGTAATTCAAGGATCTGAAAAAAATATGGTGTTTGAGCAGTCAATTTATTTTTGATAGCAAAATATCAGATTATTTTTTTAATGTGCTCTAATAGAGAAAACATTATCATTCTTTCTGGTCACAGTAGCAGTTTTCACTGAAGATTTCAAAGATAAAACATAAGATGCCATATAAAAGAAAATGCCAGGATAACTGATTAGTACAGCATAATATAACACACTGTGTGATACATAAACATCAGTGGTAGAAATATGAAATTCTTAGTAGGGCCTGGTTGCTTTATTTTTCATCACCATGTTCTGCCCCTGCTGTCATGCCATGAAATAATCCACAAACAAACCAATATAGTCCTTGAAAGAGTATATTCATTGCAAAGTAAAAGCAAATTTGAAATGTATGTTATTAAGTCAGCTGTTACTTTGAAATAAGTTTTTTCTCAGAGAAGAATGTTTTGACAAACATGGGTAGGTCTGGCTCTCCTGTACCTGTGCCAGGCTAGCAGGAGGCAATAGGATCAAAGTCTTGGGTGTAGTCACAGCCAAAACACTGTGCCCATCCCAGACCCTTCTGGAGCAGGGGTCCTCCCCACATGCAGTTCTCCTGTCCATGAAGGCTAGTGCTGCACTCCTGGGCACTGCCCAGTACAGCCCTGTTCCCCCCACACACACTGGGGGAAATCAGGAACAGTAATAATTCAACAGTGTTCAGCAACGCCTGCCTTGGGTGTGGGTGTCTGTCAGGATATGAAGGGGTGGGCTCCAGTTTAGCTGCTTTTTTTTTTTTTCCTTATAAAAGCAATGGCTGGGTCATCTGGAGTTGGCCCAACGGACTAAACAGTGCCTCACCACCGTCCCTACAGACCCTTCTTCCCTTCACTCCCAGCAAGGGACATCATGCATCTCTAGGTGAAAATCCTTCTGTCGTTCTTTCATTGCTCATCTTCCACGAAGCTCTGCGAGCATCCAAGAGCCTCTAAGACCCCATAGGGTAGGTTTCTCACCCTAAGTAGGATCCAGCCTTGAACCAGAGCCCACCAGTTCCCAGGGGAATCCATCCAACCCCACCTGGGAGAGTTTGTAGAGCCAGTCATGTACGAGAGGCCCACAATACAAACTTTTCCCAAATGATTAGGTAGGTACAGGGACTAAAGCAGGACCCATGATCCATGCAGCCCTTAGACTATTCACACTGCAAAACAGTAACTATAAAAAGTGCTGGGATATAAAAAGAGAAGGAGCTGGCCTTGATACTGTCTTCTCCCAGCCCCGAAGAAACCCCATCCATCAGTCCATCCAACTGTGTAGTGTTACTGTAGACTTCAGTAGCATTTACCACCTCTTCTGGAAGGCCCATCTGGAGCAAGAGTTTGGAGATAAGGCTGTTGAACTTGCTCTCAGTGGTAGACCAAAGCTCTCCACTTGGGGTCGGGCCTTCAGACGTGATGTTTAGCTCCGCAGGGTCAAGACAGTAACCTTCTGGCGATCTCTCATAGAGCACATCCATCAAGTCAATACCAGCTACTGAGGAGGGGGAGGCACAGGGAATATCCCTGACGAGCCTGTAATTCTCCATCCATTCCTTGAGCCACTCGATGCGGCAGTCGCACTCCCAGGGGTTGCGGAAGAGGTACAGCCGCCCGAGGAAGTACACCGGCTGGAAGACAGAGAAGGGCAGCGTGGTCAGGTTGTTGCTGTTCAAGTGCAGTGCGACCAGGCTGGTGAGATTTTCAAAAGCTCCTTCCTCTATATAGTTGATCCTGTTGCGGTCCAGGTAAAGGACCTCCAGCTCCCCCAGGTCCCTGAACCAGGTGTTGGAAATGTTCCTGAGAAAATTCCCCCCCAGGTTGAGCATCTTCAAGCACCTCAGGCCATCGAAGGAGTTTTCTGGAAGCTCACTGATCAAATTATCATTCAGGTACAGGTACTCCATCTTTTGGCAGCCCTGAAAAGCTCGCTCATGAATTACATTTATCCTGTTGTCCTGCAGATTCAGGTATTTCAGTTTGGGCAGGCCCTGCAGGGAGTTATAGGCTACAGCTTCAATCCTGTTTCTCTCCAGGTAAACATGGGTAAGGTTCTCCATGCCCCTGATGGCACCTGGGATCCTCCGAAAGTTGTTCTGGAAGCAGAAAAGCTCCTGCAGAGCATGAAGCTCAATGAAGATCCTGTCTGGGATGTTGAAGAGGTTGCAGTCTGCCAGGTCCAGCTTGACCAGCCGTCTGAGGGCAGTGAAAGTCCTCGTGTGGAGATAGCGAATGTACTCATTGTGGGCCATCCTCAGCTCCGTCAAGCTGGGCAGCCCCTTGAAAGCCCCCGGTGTGATAAAGGAGATATTGTTGTGATTGAGCGACAGCGATTTGAGGGAAGGCAAGGTCCCAAAGGCTCTCTCAGAGAGAAACTTGATACTGTTTTTGTCCAGGTTGATGGAGGAGGCTTCACAAGGGAACTCACTGGGGATCTGCCCCAGACCAACACGATCGCAGAGGACGGCGCAGCTTCGCTCCTGGGTGCACACACAGCTGGCGGGGCAGGACCGCACGCAGGCCCACACCGCGTGGACTTGGGGCACCCAAAGGATCACTGTCAGGGGGGAGAGCACCATCCCACGAAGACATGGGGGGGAGAGAATCAGGAGGCGTTGTTAGTCACAACAGGAAAAAGTAATGACACTGACTTTGTCTCCCTTCTAGGCAGCCTGGTTGCCACCCACTATTTCTACACCAGTGCTGACTGAGGAGCTCTCGTGTAACAATCCTAAAAATCTTCTGCTGGGATTTTTAAACCCTCTGAGAAGGGATGTGTGTGTGTGTAAATATATAAGTGCATGTATATATATATAAAAAACACATCATCTAGAATACCATCTCTGATTAATTTCTGTCTCCAAGAAGAGGACTCACCTAGACAACTATTTCTTAGTGTCTCTGTGGCTGATCTCTCAGCAAGCTGATGGAGACATTGCTTGGCTGGAGAGCAGGCAGAGATGCTTTGAAGGAAACCCTCAGCAGGCATAGCTCAGCCTGAGCTC
This sequence comes from Ceyx cyanopectus, assembly GCA_013401355.1. Lineage (NCBI taxonomy): Eukaryota > Metazoa > Chordata > Aves > Coraciiformes > Alcedinidae > Ceyx > Ceyx cyanopectus. The sequence continues at coordinate 7,475 of VYZU01037752.1, forward strand.
CAACTCTCCTGGTTGTAGACACGTGTACCATGACTTAGTCTAGGTGATCCTGCTCTGGCAGAGGGGTTGGACTAGATGATCTTCTAGGTCCCTTCCAACCCCTAACATTCTGTGATTCTGTGAAAGCCATTGTGGATGGTTTGCAGCATTTCTGGGTGGGGAAGAGGGAAGGGCAGTGTATGCAAGTCCAGCAGTGGGCAGGACAAATCAGTTAGTTGCCTGAGGGAAGTCAGATTCCTGCTTTTTTATTCTTTCTTTTACCTCATTCATTCAACCTAACAGTTCTTCAGCAGAGCCATGATCTGCTGTAGCATTTATAAGGGGAACCGTCAGCTCTTAGGGATGCAGTTCAGTGTTCAAAAACAACTTCTCACTGTGTACTGGTAGAATGGCATGAGGAAAAACAAATTAAGGAACATTGTTCAACTGCCTTCTTCATGATCTCATTAGAGATAAGATGCTCTGCACCTCCAGCACAGTTTTAACAGTTTTGCCAATTCTCAACACGGTCTCCATGGTGCCTTATGCCTGATTTCAGTGGCTGCTTTGTCCTTTTATCAGCCTAAAGTAGAAGGTGTGTGGCTACTGTGCTTTTTTCAAGTTAGTCCCACACAGTTGTATGTACAAGGAGGAGAATTCGTTCTTGGGGAGAACTTGGAGAACAAAAGGAGCAGGAGACATCAGCCTCCATGGACAGGGATTTTTGTGGGGGAAAAAACATCCAGTCACCCCGACATCTGAGAAATAAACTCATCAGAGAGGAAGAATTGAAGGCAGAGATCATTTTGTAACTGGTCTCAAAGGTACATCCTACCAGCTGCTCAACAAAATAAGCTGCCCTAGCGATCTCTCCAGGTAGTCACTAGTAGGAAAAAGCGGGTACTGCTACTGACTGCTTTTTCTGCTGCAGTTTATTGGCTCCCAAACAAGTATGATCCTTTTATAATTTTTTTCAACAAGACATGAGATAGCAACAGCTTTACCAACAGCCACCTTTATCAAAGCATTTCTGGGATCACATTGCTGCTGCTGCATCCGTGTCTGGCCCCAGGGGATGAGTAACAAAGGAACAGGCTTTACCACACACTCCTGCTGACTGTCTGGAAAGGGAAGCTCCCAGCATCCAGGCTGCATCTCCCCACCAGTTTTCAGCACAGCAATTGACTACTACAGCTGTATTCCCAATGGACATTTTTATTAAGACAGATATGATATGCCAGGGAGCATCAGCTTCCACAAGCATCAGGCTTCTAATACTGCAGTCCCTAAGTCTTTAATGGACAGATCAAACTACAGTTCAAACTTCAATTGCTCTGGCCTTTCTCCTTTTTAAAGGCAACGGGGGGGTTGGACTAGATGATCTTCTAGGTCCCTTCCAACCCCTAATATCTATGAATCTATGAATCTATGAACATGCACAGTATTGTATTTAGGAGTTTACACTGCCTGGGGTTTTGCAAGCAGGAGACTTGCAAAACCAGTTGCTGGGCAGGTCCCCATTGACAAGACATCAACCCAAGAGCTTCCCAGGCTGGTTCTGTTGAAATCAACCTGGTCACTGTATGTAGAAGAGGAATTTAGATATGTGGAGGGAACATCCCAGAAGGACCTTAGCTGTGGCTTCTTTACCAAAATTCAGCTCCCATCAAACCTGGCCATGCTCTCCTGACCAGAGAATTGGCAAAAGAGCATCATTTCAAGGACAAATGCTAGTGAGGGATACTGCAAGATGGAAAGGATTTTAGACAGCTTGTCATTTTGCTTGTCTGTATGTTCTCCTTTTTCCTGAGCCCTTATCTAACAACCACGGCTAAAGGAAAGTCCCCTTCGGTCAGGGCCCTGGGCAGACAACAGGTGAGGAGCCTAAGGACAAGAGGGGAGACAACATGATGGCCTCACATTGCTTGCTCTTTGTGCAGGCTGCCCAGGGAGCTGCCAGTTTGATACCCTTTGCACCAGTTTGTGCTGTTGCTTGCAAACAGAGGCATATGTTGTTTTTGTTATGCAGTTACATAAACTAAGGGACAGCCAGATTAAGGATTTGCCAGTTCCCAAATGTCTGACCACAGGTGGGTGTCTGGAAAGGATGGGAGGGATGGAAGTGTTGCTGCTGGAAGAAGAGCCTTACAGTGGGCTCAGGGAGACATCCCAAGGGACATATGTGCATAGGCTGTCCTATACATGAGACTGTCCCAAGCAAGTTCAATGTTTAGCTACAGCTATCCCAAGCTCAGTCACAGCTCTGTCCTTCAGAGCAGACCTCTCCCAGCAGCTATGTACACGGTGTACAGAGCAGGGATGAGCACACTGATAACCAAATCCCAGCCTTCCCCTCCCTGCTTGTTCTCTAATCACTTGATAAAGGAGACGTCTGTACCCAAGCCTGTTCTATATATACATGAGGCTTTTGTAGTGCCAAATCTGGGTCTTTTGCTAGTGACATTTCATAGCACACTTCTAAGATCTCTATTTACAAGGGTATCTCTTTTCATTGTGCAATACATGGAAAAAAAAGCCACCCGAGGATCATCTAGCTAGAAAACAATACCCTGGCAACAGGAGCTCAGAGGAGCCCCTCAGCACTGCAGCCTTTGTGGCAATTCTCCCTCTTTCTCTTGCAAATAAATCAGAAAAAAATCCTCCATCTGAACTCCTCCAAACCCTTCCTTACTCATTCCTCTTCCCCAAAAATGTTTTTACCTTTTTGTACCATGGCAGCAGCTGAATGGTGCCTCCAACTTACTGACACAGAAAGTGATCAGATGAGATGTATTCAAAAGGGTGAAATACAGAAATAAGGTCAAAAGTATTCATGGGATTCTAAAATTCCACCCAGGGATGATGTCTTTTGCTCTTTTAAATACTACAGTAATTCAGTATTTGAAAGGAAGACTGAGCAACTGAAAGTTGTCAGAGTTTTCAGAAGGCTAAAGAGACAGTGATTGCAATAAATGAGTATTTAACCTACATATTTCCAAATGATCTGTCTAATCCACTACTGTGTAAGACAAAATAGAAGTATACTCACCATTTAAAATGATGGCAAACATTACCTTGATTATTCACTAGTGGCATTTCAGGTCTGGCAAGTGAACTTGAGGGATCTAAAAGCAGACAGGAATAGCAGAGACAGGTTGCATCCTCTGTCATTTCCCTGCATCATTTTTCCCACAATAAGGTCTGTGTTTACAAAGGAAGAGTGAGGAAAAAGCCCTCTCACTTATGCTTTCAAACTGAAGAAGTCCCCAGCACCTTCCTGATTAATATCTTTCTTCCACAACTGACCTCAGGGAAACCTGCATCTTCATGGTACACCTTTTCACAAGCTCATCCACCTTCTTCCCATCAGCTGTGCCAAGGACAGGTTCCTATCATCTGAGGTGGGAAAAGATCACCAATAGTAAGAGACTGGCCATCTCCCCAGGAAAAAGGTGCTGGTACAGAGGAGCATAACCAGCTTAGCATCAAACAGCCAAACCTAAAATTCCCAACAGAAATAATTTTAGATATATTGCTTACCTAGCCAGGCAGTGACTGTGTCCTCCCTCCTGCTTATGAGGCTGCCATTAGCCATACCAGACAGTCTCTGAAAAGTTGGCATATTTCTCTCACAAGCTATCATTTAATGGCAGGAAAATCCTCTGTATCAGAGGAGGATTAGCAGAGATGGAAGAATGTGTCTGTCCTCTAAAGCTCCCAAAGCAAAACAGGGATTGCAGAACAAACCAAATGATGCTTTCTCCCCTCTGCCAAGCTACACTCCCCACACCACTGAAAAAAATAAAAAGATATGTTTCAAAACCAGACTGCTGCCACTCAAACACCATTGCTGAAAGTCATTATTCCACTCCCCACTATATAACAGCAGAGGAGGTGAAAGGGGAGGGTGCAGCTTAAATGTGTTTATATTTGGGGGTAAGCACAGGCTTATGGTCTCCCTTCATTGAGCTCTCCAAACTGGCACAGCTTGGCATTCTTCCCCATGCACACTTTCTCAGCCCCAGCATGGCTCCCATTCTGCTAACAGAATGCCTGTGTGCTTTGCTTTCTGGGAATTGCTCCAGAAGGACAAGGAGGTGCCAACAGCACTGGAGAAGGGTCAGCAAACCCAGGAGCTTGCATGCTGTAAATGGCCTTGATAATAATCAACCCTGCCCTGCCTCTGAGTGTGTTTTGCTTTGTGATGCTGCAGCTGGTGCATGGAAATCATAAGGACAGGTTCTGTATGTGATGATGTCTTAGCATTCTGGATGCAACTTGTTTTTTAAAGCCTTTTTCTGACAGNCCTCCAGGATGTCCCCAGACCCAAATAAAACATATTGGGGATCCCCCAGACCCAAATAAAAACCCCTAAGACCAAAATAACCCCCTCCAGGATGCCCCCCTGCCCCCCAGATTTGCACTTTCCAACTTGCTACTTAGTGTGGAAGGAAATTCAGCCCTGACCAGAGAAACCTTCTGCTTTATAGAAGTGAATGCTGGGGACCTTGGCACAGCTTCATGATCTGGCAGTGAGGACAAGCCCACTTTGCAGGGTAAGCCTGCACAGACTCAATGCAAGATCACTTCTTACAACCCATCTGTTCATGGCCAGGGGTATTTCATGTTATGGGGTTTAAGGATTTGAATGTAACTCCTATCTCTGATACATACTGATATGATTTAACATGATTATTGGAGACCACTTCTTGCAATGGTTCATCAGGTTAAAATATTCCCTTTCTTTGCAAAGGTTGGCTAAAACAACTGGTGGGACTCATCTCACCTACCTGAGGGCACCAACATGGGCCCATCTTCACCAGTGGAATGTGACAAGACAGGCAAAGACATACAGCTTTGGGGAGACTTCCATGCCATTAGACACCAGTGCTGATTAATTGCATCCCAAGCATCGTGTGTCCAGATTCTTCCCCCCAAACACTTTCCTCCTCAGAGCAGTGAAGAGGCAGAGCTGCTTGCATGATACCAGTGCCTGAACATCCTTGCTCCCCTGTCTTTTCTCTCTGAAGAGCTGTTTGCATTTGTGTGACCAATGCAGGAGGGGGAGGTCTGTCTGCCACAAGGCACCTGAGCCCCTCCACTCACCCCAGCTTTGGTTTCCTGCACTTCTGCACCAGCAGCCACAGCTCGGAGCAAACTTCCCTTCTCACAGCAGCAGCTGTGTCACACATCTGAGCCTCTCCTGTGCACATAATCCCTGGGGTGACCTTTGAAGTAGCTGCCTCAGCGTTTCTCACAGAGGCTTCTCTTGACAGCTCTGTCTTATAGGACCCAGGCTGAGTGTATGTTGGTTACCCAGCTGGCCACACTGCTGCACACACAGCTCCAGACAGCATAGGTTTGGGGTGGGGAGGAAAAGTCCTCTATGGCAGGAACTGTGTGCTGGGGTTTGAAACTTCAGAACATCCCACACCACCACCAGTAATAGTGCTTGGTGTATATGTGATGTTGCTGCTTAGAGGAGACACAGAAGGAGCTGAGGATCCAACCAGGACTTAAAGAGCAAGTAGTGAAGAGCCTTTTCCTCACTCAGAAGAAGACAGCTGTTATTCTTTAGGAGGGGGTTTCATTTTTGTCTAGACTAAGGGCCCCAGACTTTGCTCAGGCAGTTAAGCTCTGGGGTCCTGAGGGCACCTGTAGGTATTATATGGGGGAGGTCTCCCTCAAGACCTTCCCCTACCCCTGAGCCTTTCATCACAGTCCAAGTCTTCCAGTCCTCCCCAGGCATGGGTTTTGCAGGTTGCATTTTGTCACTGGCCTTCTGCCCCATATTCCAGTCCCCTTGCAGTTTTACCCAAGCTGCCTCAGACAGCTGTGCTGTGCCCTTCAGAGGCTGCCTTCTGCTGGTTCCACACCAGCCACAGGAGACCCACTATGCCTCAAGAAATCTCCTGAAAAGGAGACTTGCTGCAGTGCCAGCCACAATGTCCTCAGCAAGGAGGGCTGCCACCAGCAACAGTGCCTTTGGGCTGCCAAAATGGCCTTCAGAAATAAACCCACACCACCCCAAAGACTGATTTTGCCCTTTAATTCCCCTCAGCAGCCTCTGACCACCGTTTGGGTTTGTTCTGCTGGGGTGGTGGTCTGAGCAGGGACAGTCTCCTGATGAACACCTGCCCATGGACTGGGCACAGGCAGTGCTCAGCACCTCACAATGCTCAAACCCAGCCCGAAGGCAAAGCAGCCCTGCAGCCATCAGCGTGGGGCTTGGCTGGATGAAGGCTGCCTGCAGGAGTCACTCCAGAGGACCTGGCAGGAGGAAGCAGGGATGAGACAAGGTGGCCAGCAGCAATGCTTGGCAAGAAACAGACATCAAAATAACACTCACAGGGAGGGTAAGGAAGCAAGATCAATGAAGCAGCAGAAAGGGGAGAGTGTTAAGGGCAGGGGCACGAGAGTTTAAGTCCCAGCCCAGCTGCTGCATGATGGCCAAGCCTTGCAACAGGAGCAGAGGCCCAGGAGCCTGCAACTGTAGCTCAAGCATATTCTGAAAGGGAACAGCACACTCTAGGGTAAGGAAACTGAAGCAGATGCTGTGCACAGCAAACCAGAGGCTAGTGTATCTGTCTGTCAGTCCAAACCCCTGCTGACAGCCCAGTTAGGTATCACACAGACCTCATGTAAAAGAGAAAAGGAACCCAGAGTGCTGGATCGTAGCTCCAACAAGGTGAAATCCTCCCACTTTCTGATGCAAGGGAAGGAGAGAGGCCATCTGTAAGATTGACCAGGATCATGGGATCTCTCCCAACCCACCCTGCAGCTGTGGTTTCATGTCTCACTCGTGCTAATAAAACAGCAACATTTGCAGCAAGAAAGGAACAGTGTGGGCTGCTCTGCAGTGAGAGGATGGGCACTTGACTGGGAAACAAGTTCCTGCTTCCCATTGCAATACATGTCTGCGGATGCTATGCTGAAAAACCACATCACTGGGGTTACTGGCTGACTCCCCACAACAGCCAGAGCAGCCTTGGAGAGGGAGAGGGAAGCTGTGCTCAGATCTGTATTAACTAAAACCGAAGAGGAACTTGAAGCAACATCTCCCACATCTGTGCTGTGACTCTTGGCCTCCATTACAGTTTTGTTTTTTTCTAAAACTGGCTGACCACTCAGATATCACATTTCAGGGATGAAGTGCTGCTGGTGAAGCCTGAGCAGGGGCTGCATCACCCCTCTTTCTCTGCAGGGTGTTGGAAGCCCTGCCCTCTCTTTTGCCTTCAAGCAGCCCTCAGCTCCATCACCACTTTCACTGACACGCAGCAGAGCAGGCAGCTGCTGCTCCTACATCCCACTAGCAGACAGGGAAAGTCAAGACTGGCAGTATCCACATCAGCCAACCTGCCTTGCCTGCTGAAGCTGGTCCAAGGGTGCCAGTGGCGTGGGCATGCACAGCTGGGGAGCACTGAGAAGATTCTAGCTCACACCACTTTTGGTAGCATCTGAGCAGCTGCCTTGCCCCAGCCCTTTGGAGTCTGTGGGGTTATTTCTATCCTGTGTAATAAACAGGGAGGTGCTTGTCTCCTGCCTGACTCCTCACGTGGTGCTTTCCACAAGCTGCTACCAGCTGCGGTGACTACTCACAGTTCCTTGTTATCTAATGGGAAGGCAGCACAGTGCTCACATGAAGACAAGGACATGTCACAGTGAGTTCCATTTAATTCTCTCTTAGTGGCTGCTGAGTCCATTAATTGTAATAAAACTGCCTCCACAGCCACATATGGGCATTGCACAATTAACTTAGAACACTGCAAATACCATTCAAAACAGCCTTGTCCTCACTACACACACACCAGGTAGTATGTCAACCAAGCCAACAGCCCTCCCAGGCTTTGCCAGACACTTTATCTACCCCCTGGTTATTCACCTCTCCCATCTACATGACCAGATCAGTGACATCTTCTCCCCACTGTATAGTATCAATATCTGGGGCTGGTTCATCACTTACCTGTCCGTGCTTAACTCAGGCACTTCTGTCAGGAGTCCACTCTGTAGCCAGGGCAGATGCTTGGAAAAACAAACCAGAAACTCTGAGATGCTTCAACTGAGGGCTCAGGGAGTGGGGGCTACAACTGTGCTGCACTGGGAATTTTGCTCTACCCATCACAGCACTTCCCCCTACCTGACTAACACTTCTGAATGCCAAGTAACAAGGAGCACTCCATCACACCAAGCAGCTGAAATTACCTGGTAATAGATCTAAAAGGATAATTCACTTGCCTGTCAAAGATGCTGGCAGATAGGAAAGGAGCCAATCATCTAATCAGGAATAAACTTCAATAACATAATAACCAGCACACTAAACAGGGAGCAGTACAGGCTTACAGATGATCTGAAAGATCTGCTTAAAGAACTTCTCATGCCTTCCTCAGTATGTAATGGCAATGCATCATCAAGCCCAGATCAGTTAAAGGACCGGGCTGAAAACACAGAGAGAGAACGTAATAAAAACTCTTAATTATGGTTGAGCATCCTTCCAGCTAATATTACAATACAAATAGACACATACCTTTCACCCACAACACCTCCTAACAAAGGAAAGGGGCATGAGAAAGTCTCCAGTGCTCCTCCTCACAACTGTGTGAGTAAAAGCTTCCCCACATGACACAGCTCACCTGAATGGCATGTATTGAACCACTAAGAATGGATGTGTCATGGGTAAAGGACAAAGAAGCTCAGGAAACTCCCAACATGGAGTACCTGACACCCTGGTGAGAAATGAGCATCACTCCAGGGCATGCTGGAAGGGAGGGGGAGTGGCCGCTGGAGCTGGGAGCTGCCCTGGGAGCTGCACATGAAGCAGATGGCAGCCATCTGCCACCCTGCTTTCTACAGGTCTTAACCGAGTTTATCTGCAAGGAGGACATGTTCTCCAGATACAACATTCACAACAACATCCACCACCTGACATATGCAGAGTTTTTGCATGGGTTTAGACTATCAGAGCTAGCAGAGCTTCAGGGTAGCAGCAGAATGGCCACTGCAGTAGATAAGCACACATATACTCCCATATATTCTGCTTCCCACTCATTCTCTGCCTGTGGTTTTATGGGCTTCTGGCACCTCCTCCTCCATGCCAGCCCTGGGCATCACTAAAAAAAGCCCCTGTGGCTGTGTTATGGGCAAGCACAGCAAATCCCTTAACACTGGGGTATATTTACAGATTGCAGAAGCACTGCACCTCTGCCCATGCAAAAAGTTTTGTTTCCTGCCAGCTACAGAGCACCACCACAGTAACTGAGGGAGAAGGGGTACAACCGTTTTTTCCTGAGACATCAAATTGACAGTGATGGAGAAAATAAAAACTCTGCATCAGGCCAAATACTATGCAATCAGCTGGGAGTCCCAAGCCTTGCCACTCACAACATGAAGAGAAATCTCTAGTCCTGCTAGCTTGATAGCAGCAAAGGTGCAGCCTGCAAATCTCCTAACCTTCTCTAAGGGATGCTGTGCAGGTTGTGTGGGGTTCACGGGTGCCTGGGTGGCAAAAACCCTCTCTGCACTTGTCAGAAAATCTGTGCTGTAACAGCTGCACTGTAGCAACAAGTGGGTTGCAACAAGTTGTTGGAGCTACTGTGCACGATTAGAATTATAACAAAGAGCAGAGAACATCTGCTTGCCATATATGGTGGGAAACAGAAAATAAGCGAGAAGGTAAACACCACGTGGTCGAGGCAGGGGGAGGGAGCTGCTGCAGATGTACAGTGATCAAGATGAGCTGTGGGAACTGTGAAGGAGGGCTAAACAGTCAGCATTAAAAATAAAACACGCCAGTGCTCTGCAAGACACCACAGCCCTCAAAAAACAGTCTTCTACCCAGAATTTCTCACTTTGGGTATTATTTCCCTTTAATTTAGATGTCACTTTCACAATTCTCTGAGACTTAACAGCTGAAAGGACATATTTGGCACATGAGGGTGTGGGAGAGGGAAGGGGCAGTGTGCCTGGCCATGCAGGCCTGCACCTCCCTTCAGCCCGTGGCCCAGAGCTTCTCCAGTGTGTCCAAAATACATTCTCTCCCTCCTTGGCTCTCACAGAGCATTTGCAGCAGCCACTCAGGTGCACTCAGGGACAGCCCATCCAAAATCTCACTCCTACCAGAGCAATGGGCTAACCAGTGTAACAGAAATGCCTGCCTTGCCCTTAAATAGGGCAGAGGAACTTAACTTCTTGGGCTGACACTATGATTTTTAGTGGTACAATTTAAAACTTAAAAAACAAAGAGCAGACTGTGGAAGCAATGAATGAAAACACCAAGCTGGGACACTCTCAGTCTATTATGTTGGATAGATGCTCAGTAGGTGCCTTCGACAGAGCATCTCATCAGGTCTGAGGGACCCTATCCAGTGCTGCAAGTTGGATGCATGTTGCCTGAGGATCTCTAGCTGAAGGGCTACAGCACTGGGCCTCATTTCAGGGTGTGGAAAAGAGGAGCACACGCTGAGCATTTGCTTTCCTCCATCATGCTGGTACATGACCAGCCAGCCCAGTCTAAAAACACTCAGCTGGGTGTTGCTGGGGCATGGCTCACAGACCTTGCACACCTTCCCCTTATTTCATGTGTGGAGCCCAGCCCTGCAGCCACTCAGGAGGAGAGCAGCCTCTCCAGCAAGTGCTCTGACCTCCATCCCGGGTGAGGCTGAGAAGAGCATTTGCCACCACTCCCCTGGGAGTGTGCAGCTATAAACTGCTCCATGACACACAGCAATAGTTAACACAAGAAACAGCACCCAAGGTTCTATAACCATCAGGTTTTTGAGAGCCTGACACAAACAGCAGCCAAGTTCTCTGCTTTCCACCATATGGGGAGAGACAAACCCACACCACTCTCTCACCTTTTAGTTCTTTAGAACTGCCCTACCAACAGAAGCAATGGCCCAGCATGGATAAAAAAGAGACTGTCCCCCCCTCCTGTCGAAACCATGACACTGTGCAGTAAAATTAATAATGACAGCAGGCTTCTGTCTGGCAGAAACATGCTGAAAAAGGAGACCAGGATTAGCAAACACATCCGGGGGTGGAGGGGTTGTGTGCGTGTGTGAAGAGGAGGAGAGGAGGGCAAGCATTGCCTTTTGTTTCCTGGACAGCTTCTGCATTTTACATTGAACCGATCTGTAGATAAAAATGCAGAAGCAGCCTCAGAAGCCAAGAGCAGATCCCAGGAAAATTCCCCAATCCATTGTGACATCTCTCGCAGGCAGCCCTTGCTGTTGGAACCCCTCTCCAGGACACTGCCTCTGGCCCTGTGCCTGAAAAACTCTCCTGCAGATAAAAAAAAATCAAGGCTCAGAGCCTTTGGGCACAAGCAGAGCAGAAGCTGTAAAGGTCAAAGTTTTGCAGTGTAATTACATTTTGGGGTCTTGTGGTTTGGGGGTTTTTTTTGTCTCTCGTCTCTCCTAGGCACACAGAAAGTCCACAGCAGAGATGGGAAGGGGAGGGATGCACCTCTGGAGGAGGCTCCTTTGGCATTATCAAACCTCTGACCCCAAGGCAACCTGTCTTCCCATATATAAAATGGGAAATGGCAAGATTAACAGAAACCCAAATGAAAAGACCTGAGTGTCTGCATTTGAACAAACCTGACATAAAGGAGGACAGGGCCTAGAAGTGCACTAGTTATCAAATGGTAAATTAACAGGTAATTTGCCTCTAATGTGAGCTAAACATTTCTAGGGGAGGAATTCATTAAATAAGGGAATTAAATCAATAAGAATTTCCAGAGTGACCAGTTCTGATGGGATTCAGTTAATGAGCTATCTGATAACCATGTCAGTTTCTTCTTCTCTGGACACAAGAGGAGAGAGAGATAGAGGGCAGAAAATTAGTGCAGTGCCTACCCCACCCAGGCTGCAGCCTGCACCTTACTCAGCCTCAGTCTTTTTCTTGATAATACTTGACTGAATGAAAATCAAAAGCCAAAAGCAGACCACCAGCAAAATGTAGTTGTTAAAAAAAAAAAAACAAAAAAAACCAACAAACAACTTAGTAGGTGAGAGAGAAGGAAGTTTCCTTTAGAGAAATTGCTCACAAGGTCAGGACACTCCCTCCTGCCTGCGCTCAGTGCCAAATAAGCAACACAGTGAACTTGAATCAAAGTCCAATACCAAAGCTCTCCAGAAAAGAGAGGAGGTAAAGGGTGAAAGTCCCTCCGTTGGACACGTTAGGCACTTGGAACAAGAAAAAAACTAATTTTGCTTGAGATTTCAGTCATGTCTGAACTGTTACTTGGTCCCAAGCAATGGATGGGAGATTGAGCTCTTGCAGAGCTGCTAATAAAACCCAATCCATGTAGTGCCACCATGTTCCAGGTTGGGTGCAGGCATGCAGCCTCATTTTTGCCTAATTAGCCAGAGTGGCATTTATGTCAGTGTCACACTTTTACAACAGTTCTGTGCCAGCTGCAGGAAAAGAAATTATCCCCAGCCTTGTAGGACACAGAGCCACATGGACAGACACCACCTGATCTCTCATAAAGCTTGCCAGCACAAAAATAACTTCTCAGAAACACTTGAACATGTCTGAACAAGCAGAGTGAGGAAACACTGGATCAGCACTTTGCATCATGGGTCTTCAAAGCCCTAAATTTGGGGTTGCTTGGATTTGCTGCATCTTCAATGCAGCAAATTGCCTGAGCTCACCTACTTTCAGTTCTGCCATCTACTTACAGCATTTCACACCATATCTTCTAACAATCCTCCTCACAAGCATTTACACTTCAGGGCAGTGACTAATTTGTGGCATCTATAATTGGTGAGGCTCTGTAAATTAAATAGTATGGTTAGATCTGGGTGGAACTGAGGAGAGCAGTTACATTTTCTGCTTCAGACACAGGCTGTTTTTCCAGATGTGAACAGAGGCTGAAGCAGGCAAACTAAAAGCTTACAGCTCTCTCAAGAAATGAAATTTACTGTTAATGATTTGTAAATTGATTCTCCAGGTGTTAGTATTTTCCCTGACACTGCATGTACTTGCTGTGGTAACACAATCTGATAGCTCTGAGACATTTTGAAGTTTATGCCTGAATTAAAATAAAAATAAAAAAAGCAAAACATGAAAGCTGTCAGTGTCTGTTAGTGAGTTCACATTACAGAACAAAATATTCTCTTCTGGGACACGATGGGTCTTATGCAGATTCAACTCTTCTGGGTGACGCAAATGCTGTAAAAACAACTCTGAGTCATAGAATAGAATCACATAATTCCCAGAAGCCAAGGAAGGACAGAACTCAGCCTGAGAAGCTCTGACTTCCCACTTTCTTTGTAGTAACAATTTTGTTTATCTTCCCTTCTAAAATATACCATTTGCCTGGCTCTCACTACAAATCTTGCATTTCCTATCACTCAAGCCCATAGTTGGTGCAACTATTGGTACTATGGAAAAAAAAGCCCTGTCCCAGCACCTTCAAGGTCTAGCATAGGGCATATTATGTCTGGGACTAGCTTTGCTAATTGGTATGAAGTCTATAAGGAACCTGGAAGGCATTTTCTCAGGCTGGCTGTAGTTTTATTTTGATGTATTTTTCACCAAGAGTTCCTTTACAGCCCATAAGAGGCAGGCTTGTGGTGTTTTATGAATAAACCACAGAAGCACATGAGGAGCATTTAATGCCTTAAGTCTTCAGAATGCTTTTAAATTTCATAATGCAGCTAAATTGTTTCACCACCAGATTTCCCATGCACCAAATTCGACAAAGCCTTGTGCAAACAGGCTTGCAGTATATAAATAAAGCCTTTGGACTTCATCTGTGGGTGGCGTAAATCATCATCATCACTCTCCTGTTGTCATTTTTGCATCAGTAACCGCTGAGCTTTCCACTTTGAAACCTTAAGGAGATTTTATTAATAGGGTGGGAGGAGTCGCATTTAGAAGAGTTGTATGTAATAAACAAGATGTGATGTATTTGCACTGAATGTAAGTCTATTGTTTTATTTATTTTCAGCTTTGCTGGTTTTCCTTCTCTCTGTCTCAACAGCATCTACGTACAGGAGCTGAGCGACTGCTGGAAATACAGGTTGTAACATTCTCATGGTAATGCACCATAAACTTGATCTAACTGTAAAGCAAGTAAGAGCTGCTTGTGTCCTTGCTAGTTACTAACAACTCTCTTTAGGATCCCATTTGGAAGATGCAGTGACATACCCCTGGCTATACATTTTGCAAAGCAAAAGGCTTTTCAAGCAGGTGAGAACCCAAGAGCGTGTTTCCATACTTTTGCTGTCTGGTGATTGACATGGACAACATGCTGATGCTTAAGATACACACATGCTCCTGGGTACCAAAGCCATTGACACAACAAAGCAAAGGCATACTCAAAAGTGTGGGATTCATAAATCAGAGTAAACTGTGCTGTGACCTACCACAGCTTTAAATCCTCCCTAGGCTGCTGCACCACAGTTTCAGGCAGCCAACTGGGGCTTGCACAGCTGCAGCACCTCATCAGCCTGCTGTTCAGCAACCCTTCCTTCCTTCCCTTCCCCGCACTCATGTGTCTTCTGTCTTCCAAGTTACCACTAGTAACAGAATATATTTACTGAATATAAACGAGGTCTCCAACAACAGAAGAGACCTCATGCACATTTCTCATTTTGGTGTTTAACAGCAACAGTTATGATTTTGAGGCGTGTTTTTCCACTGATTGCTTTTAAACACAGTAAATTTTGTCTGGTTTTAATTAGTTTTTTTTTTCCTGAAAGGCCTACCAGATCTTTAATGAAGGCTGTATCACCAGCATGTTAGTTGATGAAATGCAAAAGAAGTGATTTATTCAGCCCTTTTAAAACGCCTGTATCATTAAATCCAATGTAGCACAAACATTTGAGAACTGTTGAGGAAAAAAAATGTCCCTATTAAAGCACCAAGACTCTTGTCTTTTTGATTAAGGAAAAGCAATTTTATACCGCTGGGACCTCCCACACCATATTCTTAAGAAAAAAAAGGCAGAAAATAGTGTATCTGACATTCTCCATTTGGGGAGGAAAAGAAACACATAAGAGCTCCTTTATGTATCACAGAATCACAGAGTATCAGGGGTTGAAAGGGACCTTGGAGATCTTCAAATTCAACCCCCCTGCCAGGCAGGATCATATCATCTAAATATAATCTAATCTAATCATAAGCTAGGTAAAAGGAAATGACTGAGGTTTTTTCTTTCTCACTAACCTAAATCCACCGATAAGCCTGGAAAACTCAATGCTTTCACCTAGGACTTAGATGTCCACACTGAAAGGATATATGAAAGTGGCAGGTAAGCACCACTAAGGAAGGGGCATTGTTAGTACTCAATCATCCTGGCACAATACCTGTAGTGCTCTGTGTGAGCTTAAACTGGGGGCACAGCAGTCACTTTCACTTGGACAAATGATACATGGAATTCTACAGTGCAGTACTATCTACAATAACCACCAAGAAACTTACAAAAATTTCATCCAAATATTCTCATTCATCTGTCCAACGTGCTGTCATAAACACGCTATCATGGAGTTTGTTTAAAATGCTGGCCTTTCTTTTCCATCAAAAAGAATGTTTTCTATTGAGATTTATACAAATGGGCTGCAGAGCAAATTGGTAACAACCCTTTGCAACCCAAATATTTGGTTCTTGACCTGTAAATAGACACCATGACCAAACTTGAAGTTTAGGAAGGTCACTGGAGCACTCTGCCCCTATAAAGCTACACGTAGATGCATCCTATTTTTAGCCTTGCATGTAGAAACACTGCAAGACAAACATTAACGCATTCCCAGGCTGCAAATGGATTTTATGACCTTTGCTTTTTGTCTTGCATCTCCTGCTTCTCTATCTCATGGCAAAAGCTGTACTTTCAACTCTCAGCTATGAAATAGGAGGGGTGATGTGTTCACAAACCAGTGAGGCTGGAGCTGTCAGAACTGACGTCAGCATTGACTGGGTCATTCTGCAGAGGGCACTTGTTCCTTCTCCGCTCAGTCACCAGACCATGGTGTGCACAGTTCCACAGCTGTCATGCTGAATATTTTAAATGACTGTTTTTTTGCCAAGTCAGAACACATCCACAAACCGAGAGATCATCTCAGGACAAAGCCTGTCCAGGAAAAAGCCTGTTTCTATTTTGGCAGTGCAGCTTGGAACAAGAGGGTATAGATCCCAGGACTGTCACAGCTGGAATCTGTTTATGGATGAGATTTAAAACACAGACTTAGCTCATCTCTCAATTTCCTAAAGCAAAACATAAAACACTGCTTGCTTAAACACACACACACACAAACACACACTCACACACACACCCCCCAGACAGGAATTTACTGTGATAGAAGATACTCTGGGGAGATCAGAAGAAAATCAGACCTAAGAGACCACTATGAAGTGTCCTCCCTAAGAAGCTCTCATTAGCATTTATCTGTATGAATTACTGATTTAATCCTCCCTACTCTCATTAAGTAATCCTATGTGTTTGTGCAGCAATTCAGGTAAGATGCTACTTTGCTAGATGCTATACAAACATGGAACAAAAGCCTACAGGACATCATAGATGGAATCTGTGTTCTTGCACAGGGTTCCTGTTATCCCACAAGTCCATTGATAGAGGTGGCTGGCATGTGCACTGCCACACTGTCACACCCTCCA
The DNA here is from genome assembly GCA_013401355.1 of Ceyx cyanopectus. Classification (NCBI taxonomy): domain Eukaryota; kingdom Metazoa; phylum Chordata; class Aves; order Coraciiformes; family Alcedinidae; genus Ceyx; species Ceyx cyanopectus. The sequence continues at coordinate 24,071 of VYZU01037752.1, forward strand.
GAGGACAATCACATTTGGATTGTAAATAACTAACTGAAAGTAGACTGGTCCAACACCTCACAAGGTGCAACAAGGTATAAAAAGATGGCCCAGAAATTTTAGACAGACAAGAGTTTCTCTGGACTGTTTAGTCCAGAGTTTAGGCAGAAGTCCTGTGGTGTTAAAATCAAAGTCCCTGAGAAGAAGGTGAGAGACAATGAAACAGACAGAAAACATTTGGAGCCTGAGATGAGAGCAGTCCTCTGCCTTACACCAGCTGTGCTCTCAGGGGCCTCAGATTTCCTCTGAACTTGCTTAAGTCCATCAAATGATACAGGAACACATGGGCAGCTGTAATATATGTGACATACAACTACACACCCACACAGAAATCCTGCATGGAAGAGTGAAAGGCTGTAACTGAACATGCAAAATCCTTACCCCAGGCAAACTGTATTTTGACCAGTTAAAATGAAGACTCCTACACGGTTTAAGTGCCCAGTTCAAAAACTAACAGCATATGCACTCTACCATCTCCAAGTTGTCAAGATCAAACAGGCTCAGCTCGTGGGGCAGTGGGATGAACAGAAATACCAAAGCTTTCATATGACTGGTAGCAAGTGCTGCCCAAGGGACCAAGCTGGGACCTAAGTGCCTAAAAGGTAAGTAAATGCTTCCCAAGCACATGTGGCCTGAGGAAGGACTATCACAGGTCTGTATCTGGGACTGCTACATTGGATTGCAGAGCCAGGGGTGGAGTTACAGATCTTGAAGAACAACAACTTTGATCAAAACAGCACAGAAGATATTGAGCTCTCTGAGATAAAGATTGATGTTAGAACTTGAAGTATAAATTAATCTCATTATTAGCTATACGGGGGTAGAAACTGAATTAGTTTCTCATCACATGAAAGGGGTTTGAGCATTATCTCTGGGATTTTTAGTGTTTCCCACATTATTTAACTCAGTTAACATAAGCTTGCCTCCTCTCTAGCTTGGTTTACTGGCACTTCACAATGCAAATCTGCATCCTACACCAGTTGGGCTATGTGACTTAAAGCAATATGTGCTGGAAATGTTTTGACCCTAATGTGCTCCACTTCTAATGGCTCTTGCCAATCAGCAGTCACCCTGCTAAGCCTAACAGCCTTCTCAACTGCACTGAAATCACTATTTCCTTACTCCCTGTTTGCTTCTTTTACAGTTTGATCTAGAAAAACCCAGACATTTTTCCTTCCCGCCTGCTTCTTTATTAATAATGTAATATTATCCTCCAGGCAAGCTGGCCAACATAGTTGAAAATGTTCTCTGAAAGTCACTGGTGACATAACATACAAGAAGAACAGATATCAAACCCATCAACACCTGCATTTTAGCTGCTGCTTTGCTTGCATTTCTGTGCCCAGTGTTATGCCAGGCCAGCACTCCAAGGACCTTTTGGTGATCCCAGTGGAACAGTGACATGGTGGGAACTTTCCACTGGGAGAAAGGGAAATGCACAACCTGCTCCAGATCTATTTCTGAGGACAGCACCACAGGTTAAATCAAGCTGGGTGGGAGATGTCACCCCACAGCCACAATAAGAAGGCAATTCTCATACTGAGAGACATGGGAATGAAGGGTAACTTCAGCCACTCTCAAGTTAAACGGCTAAAAACCCTCATATTGGGAACCAAACAGAACCATTTCTATAACAAGAAAGGATAAATCAAGTGATATATAAAGATGTTCAAAGGAAAAATGTGGTGAGTATTCTGTGAGCTGGGGGAACTCTGGGAAGCTCTACATGGAAAGGCCAGGAAAGATTCACATCCACTGCTTCAGTCTCATGGCATTTTTCTCACTTCAGCTCTTGCCAGCAGTAACTAATCCAGGACATTTTCTCTACCCACAAAGCTGATCAAGCATATCCTCCTGGCAGCCTGCAAGTGTCAGCAGCCAGCTCGCACTAGTGCCAACATACACAGCTGCCCTCTCTCCTGTGTCCCCCAGCAGCCAGTGTCTCCCCCGTTCCCAGCACACAGCCTCACAGACTGGGATACAGACTGTCTTTAGAGCAGGAAGATCCAAAGCTTTGATCCCATTCCCACTTTGCTATAGACGTCAGAGGGCAAAGCCTACGCCACAGCTTACTGCAGCAAAGCTGAGTTGCCCTGTTTTTCAGTCAATAACATAATAGTTCCCCTGGCTGGTGGCAGACCCAGTGAAAGCCTCACTTACTACTTAGCAAGGAACAAAGCTGCAACTAACCACCTGCAGCCTTCAAGGCTTAAAAAAGACCTGTCCTTCAATTATGTCCCATGAAGCAGCGGAAGAAAAACTGTCTACAACTGCCCAATGGGAACACAAAATCAGAGGAGGTGAGAACTCCTGAAGTAACTTTTTTAACACTTAGCATCAGCAGGAAACTTTCAAGAAAACAGCAGTGAAAGTGCACCCAGAACCAGGACGCTTTGGAAACACTAAGGCAACTGTCTCCTCCAAGCTTGGAGAAGTGCTTTGCAAAAGCATTAATCGAGATGATGTAACTAGTGTAGGCCTCAGCAGAATCAGCCCTGTAAAGCATGTACAAGGAGAAAAATGAACCTGGAGTTTTAAGGTCCACTTTTGTTCTCAAAAATCCAATAGATATTTGCTCTACATTTCTGAGAGCAGGATAGGGCTATAAATCAAATCTATAACCCACATACTGAACATACAGGCTGCTAAGGCTGTAATTCCATAAATTGATGTCAACTTTGTAAAATGAACATACATAATAATACAGTGAATAAAAGGGCAGAACCACTGGCAGCCCAGGTGCCCTTACTTCTCACTGGAATGAAGCAGCTCAGCCCCAGGTTTTTATTGTCAGATGGCACCCACACATAAGCCCTGAATCTACAGCACCCCAGGCTGATTTGGTGATTTTGAGTCATGCTGTGACAAAGAAAGTGGCATTACACACTGATGAAATGTAATGAAATAACAATAGAACTGTTCAGGACCTCTTCAACAAAACTGTCTTGTGGCTGTTACAAAATACTGATACTTCAGAAAACATTTATAAGGTGGGGCCAGCATGAAAAGTGATCCAGAATTGTCATAATGTCAATCTTGGGCATTTGTTAAAAATAGTATATTTTGAGAACTGGATTTAGAAATCACAGGATCACAGGATGTCAAGTGGTTGGAAAAGCACAAGGGAGAAGAGGCTGCCCCTCCTCCTCCTGACACTCAGCCCTCATATATTTATAAACATTTATTAAATCTTCTCTCAGCCATCTCTTCTCCAGACTAAAGAGCCCCAAGTCTATCAGCCTTTCCTCATAAGACATGTGTTCCAGTCCCTTAATCACCTTTGTACCCTCTGTTGGACTCTCTTGAGCACATCCTTATCCCTCTTGAGCTAGGGTGCCCAGAACTGGATGTAATATTCCGGGTGACGTCTCACCAGGGCAGAGTAGCAAGGGAGCAGAACCTCCCTCAATCTGCTGCACATACTCCTCCTAAAGCACCCCAGGAAAATGAAAGCCATTTTAATGTATTTTTCAATAAAGGAAGCAATACAACAAATAAACCTGAGTTATCAATCAACCCAGAGTTAATGTTATATGACAGTCACTTCTATTTTGATCATATGCTCTGTATTGGTATGTATGGAGGAAAAAACCCAAACTAAACAGTGGAAAGATTCCATGGAAAAGGAGAAATCATCCCATCTAGTTCTAATTTTAATAATAATAGCATGCTCTAGTAAAGATTAAATATAGCATGCAAATATAAACTAGCTTCTTCCTTGTTTTGGAGGCTATTCAGTCACTGCATTCTGGTATTTTTATACTACTGAAAAAATAATAGTTTTTAAAATAGCCAAGCAACTTCTCAAATACAGCTATAGCTTCTCCTAAACCGATGAGAATTCAGATACCAGGTAGGTCATAAAGCAATTTTTGAGGACTACATGCAAATTTGACAGCCATTTGACAATTCTGCCAGCTACTGCTCTGGGTTAAAATAATTCAGTGACCTAGAGAAGCTATGTTCAAATAATCTATAGTAATAATTCTGCTGAGGTAAACCTTGAACAGCCATCTTCCTGTGACTCAGACAGGCCCAATTAATCAAAAGGTCCTGAGCAGCCCTGTCTGGAGGCACAGGTTTGCCATGCTGAATAAGCACTGCAGCTGTAGTCACACCCACCCCTAAAAGAAGACCGTCACACTATGAAGAGTCTACTCAAGAGAAAATGTTGTACAGTAGAAGAAGGGCTCTGGGAGCAGGAACATGAAGGAAAACATCAGTAGGAAGTTGCTGACTTTTGAGAAAGCAGGTGGATCACTGAAAGTACCCAAAGTAAATGTTGCAGATGGTGGTCAAAGAGCTTGAACCAGAACCTGGTTCAGAAGGATGAGGGCAGACCTTGGGACTCAGAGGAAGTTACAGGGGTCTTGGCTTAGTAAGAAGAGTTGGCTTAGTATAAAAAGTCAGTGAAGATGCAAGGAAAACAAAATGGTTTTAAACTAGAGGGACATGGTAAAGACATGGTAATAAATAGCTGGTGGTCCTGAATTTCATGGCTGGCAATTTAACACCCCACCTAAACACTAAGGGAGGCAGAACCTAGCACAGAAGTCATTTCTAATTACAGAACATCTGGTGATTGCAGAAGAAAAACCACTTAACTGCCAAGGTAACTAAGAAACTATGCACCATTAAAAAAAAAGTGGATTTTCAACTGAACCATTCATGAGGAAACTCATTCCTTGTCCCTAAGCATGATGTATGATATTCCTGTAATTCTTGACAAGTCTTCATGTAACCTGCTCCTAAAGTTTCCATTGCTTTGAGTTCCACCTCTGGTCTAATGCCTTCAGATGAAGAACTGAACCTGAAGTAGGGGTTAACCTGTATGTGGTGTCTACAGCCTGTCCACGTATGCTTGAATTAAGAAAGTAAACTTCTAAACCAAAGTCGTGCTCTTAATATTAGAAGAATAGGTCAAAGCAGTATG
>VYZU01037752.1:31643-50913 GCA_013401355.1 Ceyx cyanopectus
AGCACCCCAGGAAAATGAAAGCCATTTTAATGTATTTTTCAATAAAGGAAGCAATACAACAAATAAACCTGAGTTATCAATCAACCCAGAGTTAATGTTATATGACAGTCACTTCTATTTTGATCATATGCTCTGTATTGGTATGTATGGAGGAAAAAACCCAAACTAAACAGTGGAAAGATTCCATGGAAAAGGAGAAATCATCCCATCTAGTTCTAATTTTAATAATAATAGCATGCTCTAGTAAAGATTAAATATAGCATGCAAATATAAACTAGCTTCTTCCTTGTTTTGGAGGCTATTCAGTCACTGCATTCTGGTATTTTTATACTACTGAAAAAATAATAGTTTTTAAAATAGCCAAGCAACTTCTCAAATACAGCTATAGCTTCTCCTAAACCGATGAGAATTCAGATACCAGGTAGGTCATAAAGCAATTTTTGAGGACTACATGCAAATTTGACAGCCATTTGACAATTCTGCCAGCTACTGCTCTGGGTTAAAATAATTCAGTGACCTAGAGAAGCTATGTTCAAATAATCTATAGTAATAATTCTGCTGAGGTAAACCTTGAACAGCCATCTTCCTGTGACTCAGACAGGCCCAATTAATCAAAAGGTCCTGAGCAGCCCTGTCTGGAGGCACAGGTTTGCCATGCTGAATAAGCACTGCAGCTGTAGTCACACCCACCCCTAAAAGAAGACCGTCACACTATGAAGAGTCTACTCAAGAGAAAATGTTGTACAGTAGAAGAAGGGCTCTGGGAGCAGGAACATGAAGGAAAACATCAGTAGGAAGTTGCTGACTTTTGAGAAAGCAGGTGGATCACTGAAAGTACCCAAAGTAAATGTTGCAGATGGTGGTCAAAGAGCTTGAACCAGAACCTGGTTCAGAAGGATGAGGGCAGACCTTGGGACTCAGAGGAAGTTACAGGGGTCTTGGCTTAGTAAGAAGAGTTGGCTTAGTATAAAAAGTCAGTGAAGATGCAAGGAAAACAAAATGGTTTTAAACTAGAGGGACATGGTAAAGACATGGTAATAAATAGCTGGTGGTCCTGAATTTCATGGCTGGCAATTTAACACCCCACCTAAACACTAAGGGAGGCAGAACCTAGCACAGAAGTCATTTCTAATTACAGAACATCTGGTGATTGCAGAAGAAAAACCACTTAACTGCCAAGGTAACTAAGAAACTATGCACCATTAAAAAAAAAGTGGATTTTCAACTGAACCATTCATGAGGAAACTCATTCCTTGTCCCTAAGCATGATGTATGATATTCCTGTAATTCTTGACAAGTCTTCATGTAACCTGCTCCTAAAGTTTCCATTGCTTTGAGTTCCACCTCTGGTCTAATGCCTTCAGATGAAGAACTGAACCTGAAGTAGGGGTTAACCTGTATGTGGTGTCTACAGCCTGTCCACGTATGCTTGAATTAAGAAAGTAAACTTCTAAACCAAAGTCGTGCTCTTAATATTAGAAGAATAGGTCAAAGCAGTATGATCCTTTCCTTACATGGGGGTGAGATTCTGGTATCAGAACTAAAAGGCATGAAGTTATTTGACCTATAATGCATCCTAGAAAGAGTCCACTGCGTTAGAAAAAGCACCAGGAAAGTGGTTATGGGAATGCTGTCTTATACTGCAGTATACACAGAAACCTGCCTCCATTTCACAAGTGGTCAAGTATATTTCAAAGTCATGATTAACTCCTCTAAGGATTACTTCCAAGTTTTACAGCAGGTGCATCACCTCTGGTGCTAACTGAAGACCAATACCAGCAGTAGCAGAAACCACCTCCTAAAATCCTGACAAGCAACTGTAAGACTTACCTTGCATGGGGAACTTTGATTCCCAGGAAGCTATTGCTGAAAGAGTCATGACTTCCAAGGCAAGGGCAATGGCTGCAGTCTGAGTGTTAGTCCCATGCTAAGACAGAGTGCCTTGCACTGGCCCCAGCTTATCGTGAAAAGAAGTTATGTTTGCACTACAAGAGCAACATGAAGTGACTCTCATCAAGGAGAGAACTTGGGTTTCTGCATTCTAACTGAACCACTGACCTCTTGCTTGACTGCTTTGTTTCTGTTTCCCAGCAAGGCTGACCTTCTTCTTAAAACACACTCATGAGAAGTATTGCAGAGGCACTAGGAGTTGCAGGAGGCCTATCATTTTCATTTATCTACATAAAATAGGCTTGAGTCCCTGTGGGTATTAATCCATTTTGTCCATAAAGTACTTTGTGATTCAACAGTGGTCTAATTATCAGTTGTCTCATCTGTTTAAGGAGCAATGAGGAGAGGATGTACTCTTTTTCTGGACCAGCTGGTATAGTTAGAAAACTCAGGCAAGCTTTCAAGTACATGGTCCCATTATATTCTTAGACCCACACAACTTAATAAAGTATATAGAGTCTTTTCACCCAGAGAGTCCATAGTGTGACTTCTCTATACGCAGGTGAAGAGGAAAGAGCTGGAAAAGAACCACAATTAAGTACTCTATTTCCATAAGCCAGTCCTCAGCTTTCAAGTGTTCTCACATTTCTTCAGAGAACACTTCCCATAACTTGAATCTCATCTCTGACTAAGCTCAGCACACAGTGGTATTTAACAAAGACCTTCAATTATGACTTCTGGTACATTTAATTTCTGGCCATTCTTTCTTTGTAAATAGCCCCAAGCGTCTGTTTCCCTTGCTTCACAAGACATGTTTTCAATCACAGGAACCTCTGAGATCTCAAACACCATCAGAAATAATGTTTGTTATGACTGCAAAAAGAGTTTACAAAAAAAAAAAAAAAGGCAGAAAACAGTATAAGTTAGAGTAGAAAGAATTACAGAAATAATTATTTGAGAAATGCTATCAGAAGTCTACTTTATCTGTTGTTATAGTAAAATTACCAAGAAATATGCTAATGTGCCCCATGCTCTTATTAGGCAGTGAATTATTTTTTTTAAGCTGAATCTATCTGCAAATTATTATGTAGAAACTAGGTGAGATGACAGATGAGACAGGATAGTTGCAGTCCTTGCTTGAAAAAGTCAACGTCTTACACTGACAGGACGAACAAGAGACATGGAGAACAGTTGTAACATGATGTGACCCAGATCAGCAGCACAGCTGGGAACAGATGCTTTGTCCCTTTGCCTAACCCTTGATTATGTTTTTAACTCAAATTTATCACTCCTTCTTTCCCACCAAGTCATCAACTGAAGGAAGTTACATTCCTTAGCCACTGAAAAATCTCTTGTACTCAAGGCCCTCCTTGAAGCAACACTGCTGCCTTTTCCACACTGAATATCATCAGTACATCACAACAATGGATTTCTATAATCTGATTCCAGCCTGTACTTCAGCCTTCCCACAGACTACAGTCCTAGCCTATCAGAGTATGCCCCCAAAGATAAACACTGGGAAATCTAGTTTGTATAAAACATCAGTGGAGAGCAAAGTTTTCATTACACTTAATATGTTATTTGTCACCATGACTGTATTGAAACCCATACAGCTGTTATATCAGATTCAGCACTGTGTAATCCATGCTCTGAACATGCTGAACTGCCTATATGAGCAATGTCATTCCTTTAGCAGCAATATTTTTGCTAACAAATGAGATTATAAACACAGTAAATTTCCCCTGAAGTGCAGGACTATGAGTGAAACTATTCTTGATAGAATGCAACCAGTTTAAAGCAGGATTTGAGTTGCTTAGAAAAACCCTCTGCAAACATGCAGCCAAGACTTGCTCTGCTTTTAGACTGAAAGTGAATGCTTATAAATATCTAAAGGGTGGGTTTCAAGAGGATGGGGCACTACTTTTCAGTAGTGCACAGTGATAGCACAAGGGACAACAGGACAAACTACAACTCGTTTCACCTAAACATTAAGGAGAAACTGTACTATGAGGGTGACAGCTGTGGAACAGGCTGCCCAGAGAGGGTGTGTTCTCTAGAGACTTTCAAAACCCACCTGAACATGTTTCTGTGCAACCTGATCTAGATGAACCTGCTTTGGCAGAGGGGTTGGACTAGATGACCCCCAGAAGCCCCTTCCAACCCCTACCATGTTGTTACACAAGAGACCTGTAGCACTGACAGCCTTTCCACACCTTCTCTACATAATCCCTAGAAAGAACTTCAGGTAGAGCATTAGATTACAGTAGATCACTAAGTGGACAAAGGCCCTATCACCACTTAAACTTGCCCTGGTTTTGGCTCTGGTCCAGGCCTGCTGAAGCAGCAAGTCACTTCAGCTTGATAAGTAATATTTCTGTAAGCAGGGGATAATTAGATCACTTTCTAGGGCCTACTTATGTGCTACGTATGAGCAATGCTATGCACAAGGCAAATGATTCAAGCAAAGAACCAACCAACCAGGAAGCTGGCAGAGCCACAGATACAGTTTCATACAGTATTTTGTCACCTCTCTAGCCTTAGCAATCTTTTTCCCTTCAAAAATCATCCACTTATGACTGTCCTGTGAGGCTGGCTTGTGTGCTAGAGCAACAGGTTCACTGAAGTGGAAAAGCTCACGACACAGGAGTGAAACTATGGACTTCTCCTTTGCCCTCATCCTCCAAAGAATGAGATTACACTTAAGATTTATAATTAATTATGGACTGTAATAGCTTAATTACTTTATCAATGTTTTATTAAAACATCAATAGGAGCAACAGGGAACACTGCGCTTAATGAGGATTGTTTTAATGAGGTATACAGTGCCACAGAGAGCCTCAGCAGTGTCCTGCTTATGGAAGTCATCTCCAGCACTCTGTCACTGCCTGGATATTATGCTTGCTAACAACATGGGAACCAAACCACCCTCATCACCTCTCAACCTTTCAGTCATCATTTTAGCACTTAACCTCACAGCCCTTTTCTTCAGAATTTAGGATTTTTCTCCACCCACTTCCAAGTCTTTTCACGTTGGTAATAGGGAAAAATTAAGCTGCCCTGTATGCCAGTAACTACAGTTGCTATTCCCATCTCTGCAGGAATATGTTTGAGTCTCTCCTACTGCTGTACTTCAGGTGTCCAAACACTTCCTCACCCATGCAGGTTTCCCAGTAGCCTCTTTCCAGCTTCCCACCACCAGAGGTGAATAGCTTCCTCCAGCCTCAATCTTCCTGAACATTTCTGCCACACATTAGCAGCAGATTTCCTCCTTCAGCTTGCACTTACTTTGCACTAACCAGTCTGCTGCCTTTCCAACCCCTGATCTGGAAAGCACCACTCAGTAGTCCAACCTGGAATAACCCAGCTTCCCTGTGCTCCTGCAGGTTCAGCTGCCCAATGACTTCTACACCTGCACCTTTCTCCAACAGCCTTCCCACCAGGAACAAGCCTCCTGCTCAAGCATGGGATGCAAACTTTTAATAAACACAAAGCTTGACTTCCACATTCCACAGCACCTCACTCAGAGCCATCTCCTAATTCTGTGGTTCTGCGTTTCTAGGAGTTCATCTGCAAGATATGGAGGGGAGCAGGTGGAACTGCCATGTTACCACTTTTTTGAAGGCAAAACTTCAGTCCATGTTGCACATCCAGGGACACAGCATGACAACACAAAGCCCTACGTGATGAGGTTGATAATCAGTGCAAGTCTAAAGCAGGTAAATTGAGTGTGGTCCAGTTAGTGTGCTCAAAGATTTTCCAGCCAGCTACTCTCGTAGTAAGTACATGGCTCTCCACTTCATGGTTCTTTAGCACATGGTGTTGGGGGAAGTAGAACAGATTCCACTTACAGACAAGCACCATGTGAATCAAGGACTGTTAAATTCACATTACTTTCACTTGTTCAAGCCATGCCAATGACATTGCATGTCTGTGGATCAGTCCTCAGGTGCTACTTTCTCCACTCTCCTCTGACTGGGCATGCACCAGTTTCTACTGTATTTCAGCACAGAACTTCAAACCCAGGCTCTTTGTAAATTATGTTCTAACTGAAGCAAATCTTGTCAGGTTCAAAGGCAGACCAGAAGCATCCCAAGCTCTAACTTCCACTATATCCCCTTAGATATTACCTTACTTAAACCTCACACCAGCCTCATTACAGTTCAATCCCCTACTTAAGTTTTCCAAGCCAAACTGGAGTGTGGGTACACAGCTAACTAGGGAGAGGGCACACTTTTCCAGAGAAGAGAGGGAAGAGGGTAGGTACATAGAGCACTTTTCCCACATAATTCCACATATTTCAATGAGGCTGCCTGCCTAGCAACCATCAGCAGGTGCAATCTCAAAATTAAAGCTGTCTACAAAGCACCTTTGCTGGGCTGAACAATCAATCCAGGCTGGTTGTGAATTCAGTTAATTAGGCTGTTACAGCCAAATGCAGTACGCCTAAGGAAGAGTTGTCTCCTTATTGTCTCAGTACCTCCCTTCATCAGCTTCTCTAGAACACCTCTGCCTGTATCCAGCACTGTGGGGGGCACAGGTTAGTTTGAGGCTGTGATGGTTCAAGCCCTAAGCAAAGCACGCTGCCCATACCACGCTAGATTGACCTGCTTCCAGAGCTGCACCACTGGGGCTACAGATCTTGCAAACCAGGAGAGTGACGCTTCACAAATGAGTAGACTGTGCAGTTCAACTTTTTTATTTTAATAAAATCAAAAATATGCACAGCACATGCAGTGCTAGCATCTAAACTAATACAATAAGCAATTCTAAACCTACAGTGACTTGGAAGTTTGATTTTCACATTCAGCAAGTTTAAGTCCATTCTTGCATATTGTTTTGAATCCTTTTATCTGAACTGAAAATATTGCTGGCTGATAAAACTTGCTAAAATGCACAAGTCACTGATTATGCCAATACAACAAAGATAACCACATGTTTGAGGATTGCAATGTGCCAGACATTCACTGAAAAAAAAAACAAAACCAAAAACCAAAACCACACAACTAAACAAAACTCACGCAACAAACATCTGAGAATCTGGACACTTCACATCAGTGTTTAGAAGTGTTTCATTAATATCTTAAGACAAGTGTATCAAAACCTTGGCATGTTTAATTTTAAGTTGCCAATTTTTGTTTTACTATCAGAAAGTTATGGCTACACTGCCAATGCCGGGTCTGCTTAATTTGACTTAAGAGTTTAATATGACTTAAACATTAAAAGCTCACACTACCCCGAAATATATAATTTCACGCATACGGTGACATTCAACATTCAAGTGCCAGTGTTTTTGTACTGTCTTTTGGTCAAGTTTCTTTAAACTTTCAAAGAATCACTTTTAGGCTTACAAAAATAAATATTTGTCAAAAATGTTCAATAAATATTACACAAAACTAGCAGCAAAAAGTATCTAGAAATCTGTCGTGTGCAAATAGTTTTCTTCCCAGCTACCATTCCCATGGTCCCAAATAAGTTTTAGAATCTATTTCCTTCTCCTTAAACAAGCTGCGTTCAATCTCCAAGAGACAAAATAAGATTGGAAGTTAAGGACACGCACACAAGACATATATAAAATTCTCTGAATGTGCAATAAAAGAAGTATTTTGTAAAAAGTTATGGGCAAAATGTACAAGGGCCTAAACCTAGACTTGAAATAGCACCATAACAAATGACCTCAATACTGTCAAGTGCACCTACTTAATAAAAGTTTTAGAACAAGGCACAATACACTTGAAAAAAATCTATTGCACTTTAGGAGATTTTTGCCATTTTCTTACGCCACTGTAGATAGTTGTTAACTGCTCTGGCCACAAACTCAGCACAGAAACTCCAAGTGGCAGAGGCATTTTTCTGGTGGACAATACGTATCTTTGGCCAGATTTAGCATAAACAGACTATAAATACAATGGAAACCTATGCAACTAAAACTGACTAAAACTGCACTTTAATAGCAGAATTGAAACCTTGTGCAGTTTATGTACATTTCCAACCTCTGTGATCTCAGGTTTTTACTCTTCTGGAGCCATTTACAAAGTCTACAGTAAGCCAGTTTAACATCTCCACGCAGCTTGAACAGAGTAATGTGAATCTGCATTAAAATAAAGCCTGCTGCATAATTCTTCCTGTTCATACCCTCTTGACCAAAAAACATCAACACTAGCATGCGTTATTAGACCAAAAATTCAGTCAGGCCCATAAGGAGGACCAATCACTGCCATGGTCAGCCATTCTACCATTTCAATTTCATATGGCAGGCATTTTTAAAAAGTCTAAATAGATGAATTCTCCTATAAACTATTTCAAGTTATCAGACCTTTAAACATTCCCTGTAATGTTCTGCCCACATTTGGCTAGCTCACATTAATGATCTGCCTAAATATTGAAAAAGGAATTGCTGTATTTACTTGCATTAACTTCAAAAACAGTGCTTTTAATGTATGCATGTATCCATACATCATCTCATCATGACTGGAATGGCTTATTAAAGGCTATCAGGTTCTAAGTACCTATCCAGGATAGAGTGAGCAAATCAGAACTTTAACTTAGTACAGTTTTGCCACATTAGAAACTAATTGCATTGATATGCTTCAAGATGTTTTATTTTTCAAATCTGCAGATACCAAAAGCCCTAATGCAGGCTACCGCATAAGTTTTTCTTTGTAATATTATGGATGAATCAGTGATTCCTGTTTAAGTTGTATCACACCTGTGTGCCAAGGTTTGATTTTAGCCCAAGTTCAGTGATTTTTATTTTGTCAAAACAATTGATATCTTGAGCATTACTGAGCCAACAGGACATCAAAAATAAAAGTTGTCTAAAGTTAAAGGCACAGTACATTAACAAACAAATGATCCTCAGTCACAAAATCATAAATGCAGTTTCTGGGTGGGGATGGGTGGGAGGGGAGTTAATCCTGACTACAGCAATAGAGTCTTCAAAACCACCTTCAAGATAGGGCTACTTGTTCCTTTATTTCCATCTTGTGACCTTGAGCTCCCTTAAAAAAAATTTCAGTGGAGAATCACAGCTGGTAATGTACTGCGAGTTCTTGAAGCTACACAAGGTATAGTCTGGCTAAGTTACATGTGGTTTCCATATTAGCTTGTTTGGTAGGATATCTGCTGCAAGCAGATTCAGTTGCCCCACCAGTCAACCCCCTGGGAGTTATAGTTTCCTCCATATCCATCACTGTTGTAGAAGCCTCCATAACCACCACCTATGAAAGGCAAGAGAAAGTGATGCTTTATTAACTCACCGAAGACTTGTGCCTTCACAACAAGAAAACAGCCCAAAGCACTGGGAAGATGTCTATTAAACCCACCCAGAAGTACTGTCAAAGGCACACATTAAATAAAATGCTGAAAAGATAGTTAGCATAAAACTAAATCAGACAGGTAACTTGCACTGCCTACACCCAGGAATGATGCTGAGGCTTTGCAAAATAAGAACCAGCTGGCTTTGTATTTTAACATCACCTCCAGAGGTTTTACTACAGCAAGCATTTTGCATCTGGTTTAGTATTTGCCTGCACTGCCTGCCCATTTTTCTTACCTCCAAATCCTCTGCTGCCACTTCCTCCACTGCGGCTGCTGGTTGATCGACTGCTGCTAAAGCTGCTGCTGCCAGAACCACTGCTTGTCCGGTAGTCTCTGGCACCAAATCCTCCACTGAACCTACTGCTGTATGAAGAAAGAGAACAGACATTTAAGTAAAGTAATTGGATTTTAAGCACTGCAGACAGATTCAGGTTTCTTCAATTGTCTACCACTGTCTACAAACTACAGCTGGCCAAAAACCAGTGCAAGCGTTCAAGTTTATTAAGCATCCCAATGCTAACTGGAACAGACAGACAGGATGGCAAAGGAATAGTTGCTATTCAAGCATGGCCATGGTGAACATGCCACATTACACTAAAAATCACTTTCTTGGGTCCTGGTGTAAGATTTGATGCAGTGCAACCTCTGCTCCATAGAATTTTCAAACATATCCTAGTGTTTACTGAATACATTATTACCATCTTTCATACTGTAGAAGATCATTTTACAAGTACACTTCCAAAGGAGGTGTGGAAGGGGAACACACAACACACACACACACACACCCCACCAGAACACCAAGAAATTAGAATTCACACAGTCATAAAACCCTAGTTAACTACATTAAGAGGAAGGGTTTCTTCTCCCACACCTTTAAGCTATTAAACATAGCTTTGTATTGCTAGCTCAGAAAGCATTTCATGTTTCCATGGCAAAACAACTTGAGAAGTGGTTTCACACTCAGTCTTGCATACCCCTCCTGTTTTCTGTAAGGAGGCAGGCATCACCCTTCTCCTAAGCAGTTACTTTGATGCTTAAGGAATACCTCTGGCACATGCAGGTATACATTCCCAACTTCTAAGTGCTTTCAGAGTTGTAGAGACATTTTTGCTAGCTGTCATTTACCTCAGCTCTATCTAGTTACCTGCTTACAAGAAAAGTCTTACTGGTTAATTGCTTTGTAGCATATAACAAAACCTGACAAACTGTCACCCCCTGATGCACTTTTTATTGTACTGCTTGTCTTCTAACTACACTTTTGTGCTGAGATCAAGTCACAGAACTGCCTCTCAAAGGACTAAGTATACCTTTAGCCACAGGTGTGACCATTACCTCTTAGATCGCCCACGGCTGCCGCCTCCTTTGTGGTGCTGTTCATAAGCCATGTTTTCCAGCCAAGATGGTACCTCCTGTTTGGCCTCAACAAGAAGGTCAAGCAAGTCCTTAGTGATATTTCCATTCCTGTCGTTGAAGAACGAGGTGGCGAGACCTGAAATAAACATTCAGTTTTAGCCTCACACACAGGAAGTACAGCTACAGCACTTCAGCCATCCCACACCACACTTGCATCTGTACAAGTACAGTATCATATTCCTTATGGCCAAGTTTGAGAATACTAGAAGAACCTGAAAAGAAAGCAGTTTAAGACTATTACTCTAGTGAGCTAGTCACAAAAACACTGGCTATTTATTGTAAGCTTGTTATCTTCTGTGGCTGTCATGTGTTCAAGAGTTTTATTTTTTGTGGCTATTAATAGACACAAAACCACTACCTAAAGAAACTGGTTTCTCTCCACACTGAATAGACAGCAATGACCAGCTGGTCACAGAAGGCAGCACATGGGTTTCTCTCAAGTACTTGGTTGCTACTTGCCAATACTACTGCACCTTTCAACTCAGCTATGAGAATTCTACATCATACTTACCAAGGTTTCCTACACGCCCTGTACGCCCAATACGATGTACATACTCTTCAATGTCACTGGGCAAGTCAAAGTTTATGACGTGCTTTACATTGGAGATATCCAGTCCTCTTGCTGCTACCTGGTGGTTAAAGGATTAAAAGTATTATTTGAATTGCATGGGCCAAGTAATATGCTTATTGGCTCAAGCTTCATAGATTTCACTTACTGCTGTGGCAACAAGAATTGGACTCTTGCCCGACCGGAACTGGTGCAGCGCTTCCTCCCTGTCTCTCTGGGAGCGATCTCCGTGTATACTTGTGCAGGCATACCCTTCATGGTACAAGAAGTCCTCAAGAGCATCTGCACCCTTCTTAGTTTCCACAAACACCAGCGTCAAGGAGTCTTTGCCTAACAATAATTAAAACACAGATTAGCAGAAGAAAAGCTGGGCAAATACTCTAGCTCCACCACCTTGTAAAATGTAGTTTCAGTTCTCTGCTCTTGTTTGTTCTGAACTGGTAACAGTGGAGGCCTCCCTCTCTATTTTGTATTACCAGGAAGAGCTGACATCAACTTTAACATTTAGCCAGCATGTTAAAGAAATATCCTTTCATTCACCTATTCAACAGGAGTTCTTACTAGTCTTTAGACTTGTCCCATCTGAATTTTGCCTTACCTAAAAATTGGTCATTACCTGTGGCATTTAGCAGGTCAAGCAGAAATGATCGTTTGTCTGGCTCTTCCACCCATACTACTTTCTGTGTGATATTCTCAGATGTAGAACCTACTCTGCCAACAGCTAGAAAGATATATTCATCAAGGAAGTCACGAGCAAGCATCTAAAAAAGATAAAAGGAGTAAAAAAAAAATAATCAATATATAGATCAATCAGGACTTTTTTCCCCCCCTTCCAGAGATGAAATCAGGCTGTAAGTGCTGTTAGTATACTTGAGCTTTTGTAAAGTACCTGGATTTCCTTGGGGAAAGTAGCACTGAACATCATGGTATGACGTACTCCCTTTGGTGGCATAGTATCTTGTTCAACAATTCGACGAATTTGGGGTTCAAACCCCATATCAAGCATTCTGTCAGCTTCATCAAGCACTAGGTACCTAAAGAGTAATGAAAAAAGATATTCAGAGTTTTTCTTTAAGCTGTAATCCAGTACAGACATCAGGCCAAAAGTTTTCACCTAGATGTTTACAGTTTGAAAGCTAGGAATTTAGTGTCATTAACTCTGTATCTCAACTTCAAATAGGCACAACAACTAATTGTCAAGTAATCTACATATAGATAAGAACACAGCTTACTTGCAGAAATCCAGTCCAATCTTTCCCCTCTCCATCATATCAACCAGTCGTCCTGGAGTTGCTACAAGCAAGTGACATCCACGTTCCAGGTCACGTATCTGCTGACCGATGTCTGCGCCACCATACACAACGCAGGGACGAACTCTGGAGCGGTATGCGAACTATAAAACAAAGTTAATTAGCTCAAAGAAAAACTGTACTTAGGCAATTTTAAAATAATGAACTAGATATACCTTTCTGGCTTCCTCATATATCTGCACAGCCAGTTCTCTAGTGGGAGCCAAGACCAGTGAGATTGGGTATTGCTTACGGCGCCCGTATCTTCCGTTCTCCTGAATAAGTAATAAAAAATAAATATATACACACACACACACTTGGAACAAGCCAAGAGGAATTAATAACTACTACAAGGCAATACCGAAGAGAGATCAGAAAGTTTAACAAGAAACACCATAGCTGAGAGCCAGCACATCTGAAGACTGTCCTACAGTACACAAAAATGCAGCTGTTGATCGTATGTTAACAGCAACAGTTGCACAAGGTGGTTCTTATAACCAGTACTGCGCAGAAGTAATAGCTGCAAAACCTGTTATTTCCTACCCTGAAGTCACTATAACATAGACATGTACCAAAGCAGCTTTTTTTATAGTAAGGGACTTCCCTTCCCTGCTTGTCTTTAAAGCTTATGCAACAACAAAAACAGTTATGCTTAACTACCTAGAGAAGAAACTGTACATCAACTCTTTAGGTAAGAAAAAAAAAAAGTTCCACAGCCTGGATTTTTCAAGGAAAATAAAGTTTTCTAGGAGTTAAGAAACTTGCCTGTCATACACCTATGATTTTATTTAAGCCCAACTATTGTGTTTGTGGCAAAAATACACTTTGATCATAGCATTTTCAGGATAGGATTTTTTGTACTTGCCTTCATAGCTCTCAAGGCATCACCAGGGCCATCTGCATAGATCTGGCTCAGTATTGGTAGAAGAAATGCAGCTGTTTTCCCAGACCCTATTAGAACACAATTCAGTATTAACAGCTATTTTCAAAGCCACCATACTGTCAACTACAGCAGTACTGTATCCACAGTAACATCTGTACTAGTGTAAGGCTACTGGACTGCACTCTGCCAGCAGAAGTTATCTACAAAACACCAAAGTGCAATGCAATTTAAGCCATTAAAAAATTCTCAGAACAGATTAAATCCTGTATTTAAAGAAGTTGCAAAACTCTAAAAGCTGATTTATTTCCAACACTGAAGGTACTTCAGTATACTATAAAAAAAGTAGTACTGCCCTACAGATCTCTCACCTGCAGCTTGAACAATACAAGACCCTGCTCCTACTGAAAGGGACTAAGCAGTAAGTTACTAACTTACCTGTCTGAGCACAGGCCATCAAGTCTCTTTTTTCTTTAATAATAGGTATTGCGTGTTTCTGGACCGGAGTTGGACGAGTGTAGCGTGTGAGCTCAATGTTTCCCATAATAATTTCTCCCATGTCAACATCGCTGAACTGCAAGATATTTAAAACAAGTTCCCTCAGCCAACATGGAATACACCATTCAGTTTAAGCAGGAAAGTATCTTGTTTCCCTCTTCCTAGAAAATCTGCCAATTAAGTTTACAGATACTTGGTAACTAGCTCTTCAGTACCTGGAAACTTAGTCCAGTCATCTAAGAGATGCCTTAAAAAGGCAACCAAGCCTTAAGTGCAAACATTAGCATACTATACTTAGCATGACAATGCCTATGCTTCAGCAATTGCCCCAACCAGCACCTCCAAGCACTTCTACTTTACTGTTTCTAGACAAGTTACATAAAAAGTGAGCTGAAGCAGCTTATATAACTTCCCCCATGTCTCTATCATATGGACCTCTCCTCTGCAAAACAGCTTAGCTGTAGCTAAGTATTTCTTTTCCCTACACTTAAGACAGCAGGACATCAAGTTTCACAAAAAAAAACAACAAAAAAAAAAACCAACAACCTACCCCAACCCCCCCAATTAAAACAAACCACCCCTTATTACACCAACCAACCCCAACCACAAAGCACTTACACTTTCAATATGTGGAGGACAGTTACTGCCTGTTGCTTCAACAGGAATGTCATCGTATTTCTCAAAGTTAATGCCAGTATTGCTTCCTGAAAATAGCTCTCTAAAAACACAAAAGAGAGTGTTTTACTTGCTGGACATATCAACCAACCTGTGTGGTTTTGGGGTTTTTTTACTGATGGTACTCCAGTACTTACTGCTCCAGGCGTTCACTTGGGGGAAGAGGCTTTGACCAGTCATCTTCATCTGATTTGTCAGACCAGCGGCTATTCCCACCTCGGTCAAATCTACCAAAGCCACTCCTATCATAGTCTCCACCTCTTCCACGCTCTTCATACCTAAACACAGCAAGAGTATCAGGGCCACCATTCCTGGGCAACAGGACTTTTTAACATGCAAAATCAAAGCTGTAATAACCTAGTAGTGTATGCTCTATGTATTGTATGTATGTAGTACTGTACATCATCATCAGGTCATCTCTACTGGCTTTGTGACCTACAAACTGAAAGCTCTTTAGTTGCAGCCATTGGACTAGATCCTGTTATTCTGTGTCAGGCAATAAAGCTTGCCATTATTTCACAGCTCAGTTTAGCTTAACCCATTGAACCTTCTACCAAGAATTTTTGCTTGGTACACAAATGTAAAGAACGACATGTGCCACCAGAGCTGCAATTCCAAGTTGCTCAGTCTTTGCCTTTTACTGTAAGAAAATCTGCTTAAACCTCTTAGGAGACATTGTTTGGTACACCCCTCTTTTCTCTGTGCCTCAATTTACACAGGTCTCCCACCAACCACACAGAACCCTCATATGCTGGGATTTGCTCCTTTATTCCCCCACCACACATGTGGCCAAACTTAACACCTCAATTACAAGTCACATCATTATTTTTTAGAGGGAGCTCACCTGTATTTACTGACTTGGAAAGAAGGTGGAAAAAGTCCTTACCTCAACTGTTTAGTTTTTGGTCTGGTAAATCATGTTTGAGAAATGTCTGGATACAGGACTAGCGTCAGCTTTACTAGTCGATAAAGGTCACTCTCACCACACTTGTGCATACAACGCATGATGTGTGTAAGACTGATCAAGTAAGGTAGAGAACCTGCAAGAGTCTCACCCAGTTTTATTAACTACACTTTAAACAACAAAAAAAAAAATAGAAAAATAAATACATCCATTTTGATGTATTGTATGTGCTCCCAACAGCTCTCCATGATGTTTCTGGAAGTAGCCACCCTTCTAGCACTTTTCTTGGTGAAATGGTTATGTCAGGAAATCATTATAGCTGCAGTGAGTGCCTGGTGGTCTACAGGGAACATTTTACAACACATGCAAGTTTCCCATCCTTGAACTCATGTAGCTTTAAAAGCAAGGTATTCTCACTTTCTCCTCCCCTCCCAGGTTCCTCCTACCATATCCTTTTGCTCACAGAGACCTCATTTTCACATCAAGATTACATCAGGGTGCTCTACTAGACCTGACAGACTCTGTATGCACCCCACAGACAAATGAGTACTTGCCTTCCTCCTCTTGACCCATTTCCTCGGTCAAAGAAGCTTGATTTTGCTCCACGATCAGACCGTGCACCAAAGCTGCTGTATGCATCCTTGTCCCTGCTAGAACTCCAGCCACCACTGTCAAAACCTAGCAGGGAAAGACATTTTAAACATATATTACATGGTGTAGGCTTTTAAAAGAAAAAAAAATTAAAAAAAACAAAAACAAAAACAAAAAACCACAAAAAAAGCTCTGTCCAGCAAGTCTTCACTTGAAGATCTACAAGATAGAAAGGCTGGCATTTGTTGAAGAAGGAAGATTTAACTCAAATGAGAAATGTCTAAGTCCACATCAGAACTTGCCAGAAGCCTTCCACTCATGTACAGGTAAGCTGTTTAACATGCTGCACTGCCTTAGTACCAATATTTAAGCTGCCTACACTGGAAATGCAAGTATCAGAAGACAAGACACTAAGTCTCATGAAGCCTCATCTACATTCTCTCAAACATCAACACAACTCCTTGACAATGAATTTTTTCTGAGGTTAACAAGGCCTCTGGTGACATCAGTAAACATTACCCCTTGCATTAGAAAGCCATATGGAAGTGACACTGTTTTGTCATACTGCAAGCACGTAGAGCAATGTGATCTACACAGATTAAGACAATACCATCATGCAAAGAAAAGGAATATGGAGTTCTTCACTATTTATCACCACATTGCATTTTTCCACAGCACTTTTACATATACCTAAAGTAGATTTCTACATAGGTAGGTTAACCCAAAGAAAAAGTACAGAGTAGGAAGTACAGCAGCTTGCCCACTCCATAAAGTCTTTAATTCAGTTACCAGGGGTTGGGAAGCACCAACTGCTGCTTTGGTACTAGACCAAGAATTTTTGTATTATAATTTAGAGTTCCAACCATCCAAAGTTTGAAAACATGGCCCAGAGTCTCAGCTACAGTCTTCTGGCAGAGTATGAAATGAAAAAAATAAACAGATCATGTCACTCCTATTAGCAAGCATGGTTTTGCCAGCTCCACAGCACAAAATCAGTGAAGACCTATGCCCCAGATAATGAAAGCAGAAAAACTACTCTAAAGAAAGGGGTTGCTCTAGGCCCTATCTCCCTGAAAAAGCTTTACTACAACAACTAGCCTGCTAAATATTCTCATCATTCCCCTTCCCCAATACTAAATATAAAGACATTTTCCCCAGAATCCAGACACATGCTAATCAAAAGTCAACTTCAGAAACTAGCATGACAACTCCTTTGGTCTGACTGAAGGAGGCAGCAGAAAATAATCCAGGTATGAAGTATAGCAACACAAGACCATGGAATGCTTCAAGACCTACAAAGTGGTTTAAAGAATAACTCTAATCCTAAAAGATAAATTGTCTTCTTACATAGAGACTGCTGATAAAAGATCAGGACTACTATAATGAAGTTATCTTTGGTTTATTTAAAGGCATCTTAATGCATATTCAAGTACAACTAACTTTAAAACCACACTAAAAATATTTGGATATGTCATCCTGCCAAGAGATCCAACAGCAGTGGTACTGAAGAGGAAGATATAGGTGTATTTTTTAGGAAGTGAAAATATTGGGCTGACTCAGCACATTAAGATATTCTACAAAGTCTGAAAGAATACAGTAAGAAATAAAAATGTTATACTCCAAATAGCATACCAACTAAGCTAGTACCTTGCCATGTTTTTCTTTGAAGTAGTGCAGCAACTTGTAGAGGAAGTTTGATAACAAATACATTACATATATAAATACACACATCCCACGTGATAAATTATGGCCATTAATTCCTCTTTCAGTCTGGTATTCATTTGATTTTACTTATGGATCAGTATAGAATAAAGGTCCAAGCCAGAGAAGACAATCCTAATTAGCTAGCAGAATTAACCTAGGCTTGCTTTTTTTTAAGGTAAAAACCTGTATAGATTGCATCCTCACCAAACAGTTAGGTTTAAAGTTCAGTAAGTTAAACCTCTAGAGAAAATTCGTAGTTCTTGCACCTATGAACTACAATAGAATTAACAATGCCACAATCAGCACTTTAAACTGCATTTTATAATGCTCTAACATGAATCATTGTCAGCTTACTTGAAAAGCTGTCACGTGCAGCAGCAATCATCTGGTTTCTGATTATTGAAAAAAACCCTTAAGATTCATTATTTAACTATCCCCAAGAACTGCTTCCAGAAGTTTTAACAAGGAAACAACATGACAAGCTTTAGCATTATCAAGTTAAGCTTGTGGAAACAAGACACTTTAGACCAAGCAGCACAACATACTGAGCTGCCAGTATTGTAGTTTAAAAGCTGGAAAACAGAACTGCCACTAAGTCACCAAAAGGCATGAATAAAAATGCATCCTTACTTCATGCAGTTCTGTACTGCCTGTTCCCATACACAATGCTGCTAACAGACTAGTATCACAAGAGCAACTAATCTGCAAGTATACAAAAGGAACAAACTGAAAAAAGAACTCTGGAAGTTTTAAACAGAAATATTCTCACTGTCCTTCCCCTGCCCATACCTACTGAAATCACAAAGATGCTCAGCTCTTTGGAGACACAAACAACAGCTATTTTTGAAGTATTAAGACCACTGCCTTAATCAACTACTTAACTGCAAGTAAGCCCATTGTTCAACATCAGCTACAGGGGAAAGTGAGAACTTTCACCTAGAAACTATGCACTATCTCTTTCCAGAGTCTGGAACACGTATCTGGAAAACACATGAGCAACAATGGTGGGGTTTTTTTTTTTTTCCAAGTTTCTGAATGCAGCAATAATTAATTCTTTCACATTAAGTCCATAATGGCACAGCATACAAGCATGACAATTTTACTAGCTTACTGAAATACAGTCCTAACAACAGTAACATTTTTGCCTCAATAAAACTTTACCAGGTTACTACACTTTCAAGGCTCCAACAGGACTTCTGATACATGGTGAAATACCACTATTATCCAAAACACCTGTTTCCTGCTAATGCCTACACCTTGAAAAAAACTATGTCTAAAGACTCCAAGGAGCAATCAATATACAGAGATGCTTCAACAGACAAAAGAAAAAAAGGAAATTAAATTTAGCTGTAATTAACATAACCAAACACTACTTTCAAACACAACTCAAATCACCCTATAGAACAGTAGGGGGCCTTAAGTGGAATTGTACCTTTTCCATTTGGTCATCGTGAACCTTGTTACAAGACCCAGAAAGAAATCTAGTTTTCAAATGTTATGTTTACCGAGGAAAGCCAGCAGCCTGTGTTTTATGAATTGAA